>WNGS01018188.1:0-13140 GCA_020271785.1 Procambarus virginalis | reverse complement strand
CGACTTCTCCTCCACGACGGTGTCCAGGTCGATCTCCGGCATGGGCTTAACCTGTTTGGTACACATGGTGTTGATATTAGTTCGTATAACTTCGTAGTAACTGTGTGTGTATGTGTGTGTTGTGTGAGAGAGAGAGAGAGAGAGGAGAGAGGAGAGAGAGATCAGAGAGATGGAGGAGAGAGGATGGAGAGAGAGAGAGAGAGAGGGGGGGGGGGAAGGAAGAGAGATAAATTATTTTAAAATTGCTGAAACCCTTTTAACACTGTTCTTTAAAAATATAAAATGGGACTTGCAACACATACGCATAACTCATTTTACCTCATACCCTCATACCTCATCCCCTCATACCTCTCCCGTCACACCTTCCATACTGTTGTGATGTAAATATAAACGGATAAATCTGAAATTTCTCTGAACATTTGGGCAAAGGGAAGGTGAGTATGAGTGAGTGGTGTGAGTATGCAGTGAGTGTGTGAAGTGAGTGAGTCTGAGTGAGTCCTGAGTGAGACGTGTGAGTAGAATGAGTCGTGGATGTCTGAAGCAGGCTGATCGTCACTCTAGCACGCCCAGAGTGGAGCCTGGCACTTGAGAGAGGAGAGTGCCGCCAAGCGCCGAACGTGAGCAACTCAGGGTATTATGAGTGCCTCACTCTTGTCCAGCAACTTGAGAAAGATAAGGGATTATCCGAAGATAGGAAAAAAGAGGATGTTAGCGATTATAAACATCACTTTGGACGTCTGTGAGGGATTATGAGCCCCTAGTCAGTGCTGGGGGGATTTTGTATCTACATGGATATGTCCATATATATGGGTTGGGATGTGGGTTATATGTGCTGGGTGTATATATATGGTGTGGATGTGGGTTATATGTGCTGAGTATAGCCCACTCTCTGTGGCCTCTGACAATTCGGTATATAGTCTCAGTTGGGGGAGAGAGTGTGGGTGCACTTTTAATGACTTGCTGGAAATACTTAATGTGATATGTATATACTGGGCTAATATGAATGAATATAATGACGGGAGGAGCATTGGGAGAGTTGCAACAATACCTCATTGCTCATGCCTCACACTCTCATTCCTCACTACTCTTTAACTCATCACAATCTCGATGCCTCACTTCCTCTTACCTCACAAGCGCCCTTCTTCCTCTTTCTGGCGGGAGATTGGCCTGTGAGGAAGAAGTTCAAGGTGAGTGTGAGTGGACACTGTTGCCTCACAGCTTTGACACTGGTGCCTCACAGTGTGAGTGACACTGGTGCCTCACAGAGTGAGTGACAAAGGTGCCTCACAGTGTGACACTGGTGCCTCACAGTGTGAGTGACAAAGGTGCCTCATCAGTGTGACACTTGTGCCTCACAGTGTGAGTGACAAAGGTGCCTCACAGTGTGAGTGACAAAGGTGCCTCACAGTGTGAGTGACAGAGTTCGATGCTGAGGTCACAGCCTCTGACCTCCTGACGACCCCAGACGAGCTGATTGTACCGGAGGAGCCCTCCTTCCAGCCTCCTTCAGGGCCTACAGGTTAGGCCGACCCGCATCAACTCAACCCTTCACTCTTAGCAGTTTTATAATTGTTATACAAATGCTTTTTGTATCGAGAGGGAGGCTGAATTAAGCAATACTTGGTTAGGTAAGGCTGGGGCTATGGCATGTGGTCTAGGTTATGTTGGTCTAGGTTATGTTGGTCTTACGTTTAGGTTGGTTTAAGTTATGTTGACTAGGTTACAGTGAGTTAGGCCATGTCGAGTAAGATTATACAGAACTAGACCATGTTGATTAAGTTTAAAAATCACATACAAATATTCTGATCGGTCTTACGTTGTACCTTTCATGTACTCAACAGGTACATGGGCCCGGTACAGCAGGCAATACTCTCGCCCATCAAGACCTCGCCGTTCAGGACTTCTCATGGAGCCACCAATCTGGAGCACGTGAGTGAGGAGATGAACGTCGGGGAGGATGAGATGATGGGTAACAGCGACGATGAGCGTCTTGACGACTTTGATGAGGACGATGGTGACGAGTGTGGATGCTGCTGAAACAGGCAGCGTCGATGACCTGAACGATGATGATGATGATGACGATGATGGTGAGGCTCCACCAGCGGCACCAGCAGCAGTGAGCCAGTGATGTGACGGTCAATGCGTGTTTTCACTATCGCCACAAAACAGGTCAATAAATCCCCTACTGGAGTCCACCTGGCTCTCAGAAATTAGACGGGGCGGTGAAACGGCGGAATTCAAGTCCCGTGAAGGTCAATTACGGCAAGAGCAAAGGTCAGCGTAGCTCGGGAAAGGTCAACCACAGCTACGCGAGTGACGAGGACAGTCCCCAGCCTATTAGAGTTGGCTTCGACTACATAGACCGCGAGCTTATGCCCGCCCGAAATATCGCCACGAACTCGGTCGCACTCCGTCAAGCACCCGAGTCGCCAGAGCTGCCTCTTTCACCATCAAGAAGCGCCACGGGGAGTCCCTCAAGCTCAGAAGCAAGAGTTTTTCAAGAAGTATGTCCCACGGGCAGGATGGGCAGGACCATAGGCCTAGGGTACACCAGCGAGGGCCTCACAGCGGTGAACAACTACACAACGGTGTTCTCGAGTGCGATGTTCACGCCGTGAGTGAGAACAGTGGGCTGGAGAGTTCCACCGGTGAACAGATCTCCAGCAACAGGAGCAGCGGCGGTGATGGAATGAGTCGAAGACAGTGTCTGACACCGATATTTCCCTAACGGCAACGAAATGTATAGTTCGAGAATCGATGAGGGATCCCACTCTTCTGGGTCTTTCAGGGACCTCCGGCCCTCAGGGTCCTTTAGGGACCCCCGCCCCTCAGGGTCCTATAGGGACCTTCGCCCCTCAGGGTCCTTTAGAGAACCCCGCACCTCAGGGTCCTTCAGGGACACCAATACCTTAGGAATTTCTAGAGACCCGAATAGAACAGGGTCTTTCAGAGACCCTCAATCCTCGAAGTCCTCTCGGGACCCCTACAGATCAAGGTCATTTAGGGACTCCCACACCTCAAGGTCCTTCAGAGACTCCCAAACCTCAGGGTCCTGTGAAGAGTCCCATGCCTCGGACCGCGGAGGCTGCACACATCTCCTCACAGACGATCGAGATGCCTCGGAAAGTCCGATGAAAAGGCTGTTGCCGCAGAGTTTGAGAACAGTGTATGGGGAGACTCTAGACGCCAGAGAACTCTACCAAGTGCCTCCATCATCACCGAGGAGGAGAGTGCCGTTGAGTGCCAACAGGAAAACAGAGCGATGTCGCCTCCCTCGACATAGACGTAACCTTTGCGAACGAAAGTGCGTTGAAAGACCCCGACAACGAGGCAGGGCAGCAGTGCCACAGGTGCCTGGACAAAAGCGATAGAGATGACGAGAAGAGTACTCTCGTCTGACACAAAAGCTGTGCCACTTTTATACGTGTAAATGCTTGAGAAAAAAAGTGCATAAAACCTCAAAAAGTGTTCCCCCTTTTCGACTGTACATTATCTTGTCAGCTCTGACTCAATTATATCTTACATATTTCACTTATATTATGCTTACTTAAACTGGTGCTTGCATATTTGCAGCTTAATAACATAAGAACATCTTCCAATATATATATATATATATATATATATATATTATATATATTATATATATATAGATATATATTATATAGGCAACAATGATCACAAAAACACTGATCCAAGTATGCAGAATAACCACATGTGAAAAATAGAAAATGCTTAACGCGTTTCGGCTAATTCGCCTTCATCAGAGCAAAGTAGAATGAAGATGAAGATCATCTTCATTCTACTTTGCTCTGATGAAGGCGAATTAGCCGAAAACGCGTTAAGCATTTTCTATTTTTCACAGGTGGTTATTCTGCATATAGAGAGATAGAGATAGATATAGGAGATAGAGATAGAAGAGATATATATAGCGAGGGATAGATATAGGATAAGATAGGGATAGAGAGATAGAGATATAGAGATAGAGATAGATGGATAGATATGATATATATTAGAGATATAATATATATTTATAGATATAGGATATATAGATATATATATATTTTATATATATTTTATATATTATATATATATGATACTATATATATTATATATATATATATATATATATATATCGTACCTAGTAGCCAGAACGCACTTCTCAGCCTACTATGCAAGGCCCGATTTGCCTAATAAGCCAAGTTTTCCTGAATTAATATATTTTCTCTAATTTTTTCCTTATGAAATGATAAAGCTACCCATTTCATTATGTATGAGGTCCTTTGTTTTTATTGGAGTTAAAATTAACGTAGATATATGACCGAACCTAACCAACCCTACCTAACCTAACCTATCTTTATAGGTTAGGTAGCCGAAAAAGCTAGGTTAGGTTAGGTAGGTTAGGTAGTCGAAAAGCAATTATTTCTTGAAAACTTGGCTTATTAGGCAAATCGCGCCTTGCATAGTAGGCTGAGAAGTGCGTTCTGGCTACTAGGTACGACATATATATATATATATATATATATATATTATATATATATATATATATATATATATATATATATATATATTGTAGCAAATGGTTCCTAGTTTTATATAAAAAGTCAATGAGATCATGAAGATATTTCTAGGCAGATAAAGCTTAAATGATGCTCATCAATTTCAGTAACTAAAGCTTAACGATGAGGATCAAGTTCAGAAACTTAAGCAGCAAAGCTTAAGTATGTCTCAAGCTTTAGCTGGTATACATGTGTCTTAGTTGGATAGTTTACTGATGGTATTCTTTTGTAACTAAACTTGGTGGTTCTGTAATGTCTTGTAATTGCATATACCTGGCTCTGTGACGGCTTGTAACTGCATATACCTGGGCCAGTATTCATCAAGATTTATACAAATTCTGACGAAACCTGTACATCTTTGGTCAAATATGGCGGCTGCGTTTACATATAATAAGCACGAGGTTGTTTATAATATCAACAACCTCGGGTTGTAACGTTTACAAACTCGTAAACTGTTAATAAGTGTAAACAACGTCGCCATGATCAAGGAAAGATGTAGAGGTTTCGTAAGTGGGTCGATGAAGCCCGGCTTTGTTTAACGACCGACTCGCTGTTGTCAACAGGACCTGATGGCCGTGATTACACACGATAACAAGAGACTCTCGACAGTGGTGATGATTCAGCGTTGTTCAATAGTTACCCTGGAGGTCTCTAGGACCTTCCCCTTGGCCCACCTCCCCTAGACCTCTCCCCTAGCCCCACCCCCTCTCTATCCCCCCCTCCCCCTTCCTTGCCTCACAATGTTCTCCCCTCTCCTGGAGATCAAAGACCAGCATCTTGACCCCTTGACCTCAGGCCCTGAGGGTCAAGAGTCACACGCTGGAGCCAGTGGGAATTTTCCGGCTTGTTTTGTGTCAAAATTATAAGGAGAGTAGTTAGGAGTGATGATAATATTATTATTTATCATTGTTCTTTTTCATTATATAATTATTCCATTTAATTATTATATTTATTATTTTAAATTAAATTATTTTAATTTATTTACTTATCATTTAAAAATATTGTATTATAATTTATATAAAAATTGTTTTCACGTTCCACGTTCCAAGGACCCCAGAGCAGGCGAGCAGGGCATGGAAGACGGGAGCGAAGATGCAGAAATCTTAAGCTTGGATCTGGAGACGACGAGTCGAAGAGCGGGAAAAGTATCGCAGGTCAACCACTGTGGGATAAGACTTGCAGCCGGCGCTGTGTGTGGTGGCTGGCGTGGAATTCCCGTGGTTGCTCCCTCCTATGTCGTGCAGGAGGCAGCCGGGCTTCTCGTAGCGGATTTAGTGGAGTACTTTGCTACTATCATTAGTCGATGGTCTTTTTTTGGCCTCTTGGCCGGTCCGTTTGGTGGCGACGCGTTTTGACGGTGGTTCTGATGTTTTCGGTCATGTGCAGGCGTTGAGTCACAATAACGTGGCTGAAGTATGTTGACCAGACCACACACTAGAAGGCGAAGGGACGACGACGTTTCGGTCCGTCCTGGACCATTCTCAAGTCGATTGTCAACCTCGTTGGAGGTTGTGTTCTGAAGGAAATCTTCTGTTGAGTAGGTGCACTTCCGTGGAGGAGGAGATGTTGATCCAACAGAGACTTCCTCATCTGATGAATCGGCTGATTCAAAAGCAGAGGCGATGAGTGTTGAGCTCTTGTAAACTGAGTTGTCGCCGCAGGTCCTGCAACAGATGTTGATAGTTCAGTGGGTGCCCACACGACATGTGCAATTGTGGCAGTTGTCGCTGGATGAGGAGGCGTCGGCGTGTGGGAGACTTGTGATACAGTTGCAGCAGGAGCGGACGTGGCAGCTGTTGCCAGGAGGGCCGTGAGAGCGACGCCGCTCACAGTGGTGTTCGGGACCAGATCCGGAGTTTGAGAACTTGTGGTTCAAGCGGTGGCGTAGACGTCATCCGGAACGACGCCAGCTATCATCCTGGCTGACGATGTCAGCGCTTCTATCGTGTTGTACTTCATCCTACCCCGACAGTGATTGGTCGGGGTAGGATACGTTGGCGACTTCTGGCGTGATGAGTGGCTGGCAGTCTGGGAGCTGCGCCCCCATTGGCTGGCTTGGTGAGAGGTGGCTTCCCTTCCCAGGAGCTTCGGATAAAAGGCTGCTTGAACGTTGAATGTTGAGGTAGACGCTGATTCGGTAGTTGTAGCTGAAGTGCTTGGGCTGACGCCAGCTGCTGAGGACGGCCTGGCTATCTCCAGGTTCTTGATAACTTCTTGTCTGCGGGATAACGACGGGAGGATGTGGGATGATCGTCATCACAAAGCAGACAGCAGAGTTTCCGACTTGCTGACGGAAGAATGGTAATTAGCTGAGCAGCGGCTGCACTTGTGAATGCGCTGTTGACATTTGCTGGTGTGGTGGGAGTGCTCGTAGCACTGGAAGCAGTGGTTCACTTTGTAGTATGGTTCGGTCTTCACAATGTATGGAGGAACCTGGATGCCAAAACTGCGGAAGCCCTGAGCAGTAGCCCGCGAAGCCCTGAGCGGTAGCCCGCGAAGCCCTGAGCGGTAGCCTGCGAAGCCCTGAGCGGTAGCCCGCGAAGCCCTGAGCGGTAGCCCGCGAAGCCCTAAGCGGTAGCCCGCGAAGCCCTGAGCGGTAGCCCGCGATGCCCTGAGCGGTAGCCCGCGAAGCCCTGAGCGGTAGCCCGCGAAGCCCTGAGCGGTAGCCCGCGATGCCATTTGCTACGGGGCAGCAGGTTAACTTCAATGTTGGTGGCTCGCCGTCAGTATTCATGTTGAAGATATCGGCGGAGTATGTTGACGTGTTCCCGTTTCTTGATCGATATTGTCGAGACGTTGCGCTGTCTGTTGCTCCGCGATCCACGAGCTGGTGCTGTGGATAAAGACCGAGTTCTCTCGGCGAGGATCTGACGTGGGAAGCTGAGTGAGGTCCTCGTTATCAAACGCCTATGTTCGTGAACCATTAGTTTGTCGAAGTCCTCCTCGCTCGAGAAGAAGAATGTGAAGTGAACGCCTTCCTGGCCGATATCCATAGGTGTCACTCCACCAGTGACCTTAAGCACCTTAAGGGTTGTCTTGGAGAACGCATGCTCGTTGAGGGGATGTACCCGGGACCATGTTTGTGACGCATGGTGGTCGTCCTGGTGGACGAGGGGTCTTCTCTATGGCTACACGTCGCTGGAGATGGCCTATCGTCTCTACTCTGCTTAATATATACCAAGTCGAGAGTGGGCGTTTGACCATTTAGAGTGAAGCGAGCTCTTCAGCCATATATTTACCCACCCGGCGGTACTGGGTGCCGGAGAGAGAGCTGGACACGGGTTCACCATAGCCCGTGCTGCTTGGAACTTTCTGTGCCTAGTAGCGAATCTTGCACAACAACAACGAGAGCTGGAACAGATAAGAGACACGTCCGGCTGTGATAGCTATTAGTTTCAGAATTGGTTTTCAGATGAATTATTATTCGTTTTGAATAATATTTATAATTCAAAAAATAATTATTTATGTTATTTTAAATTACCATAATTACTATTCATATATATATATACTACCATAAATATTATTAAAATTATTATGTACATAATTGATATTGTTTATTTTGTGTATATGTACAACTTGTACGGAATTATCCACAAAGGAGCGTATGTTTCTGTTCAAACTTCCTTGACCACAACGACATCGCTCAGGTGAATTTTGTCGGTGAAAACGTAGCATTCCGACGCTGGTGATAGGAGAGACTCCGTCATGTTTCTTACGTTTACATTCCTCGTGTACATACACATGAAGAACAACATCCTGGGTCCTGGTTCCACCTTGAGGCAGAGCGGACGTCTGGACACCTCCTCCGCCTGGGAGCCGCCTGGTCACGTCCTGTTTTCGCGTTTTGGCTTTGCTACTGTCGTTTGGCGTCCCTTTTCAGCGGTCCGGGTGTACGACGTCTGGCGCACATATCGCCTTGGGTCACGGGATTGTTGATAGATATTTTTTGGCGTGTTCTGGCTGGTTCTCCCGGCGGGGTGACGGTGTTCAGGGACCGGCTTGGCCGAGAGGTGCCGGGGGTTGGTGGGTCATGGTGGGCTCCTGGTGTGCCCTCAGCCGTGGTGGGCTCCTGGTGTGCCCTCAGCCGTGGTGGGCTCCTGGTGTGCCCTCAGCCGTGGTGGGCTCCTGGTGTGCCCTCAGCCGTGGTGGGCTCCTGGTGTGCCCTCAGCCGTGGTGGGCTTCTGGTGTGCCCTCAGCCGTGGTGGGCTCCTGGTGTGCCCTCAGCCGTGGTGGGCTCCTGGTGTGCCCTCAGCCGTGGTGGGCTTCTGGTGTGCCCTCAGCCGTGGTGGGCTCCTGGTGTGCCCTCAGCCGTGGTGGGCTCCTGGTGTGTCCTCAGCCGTGGTGGGCTCCTGGCGTGCCCTCAGCCGTGGTGGGCTGCTGGTGTGCCCTCAGCCGTGGTGGGCTCCTGGTGTGCCCTCAGCCGTGGTGGGCTCCTGGCGTGCCCTCAGCCGTGGTGGGCTGCTGGCGTGCCCTCAGCCGTGGTGGGCTCCGGGTGTGTCCTCAGCCGTGGTGGGCTCCTGGTGTGTCCTCAGCCGTGGTGGGCTCCTGGTGTGTCCTCAGCCGTGGTGGGCTCCTGGTGTGCCCTCAGCCGTGGTGGGCTCCTGCTGTGTCCTCAGCCGTGGTGGGCTCCTGGTGTGCCCTCAGCCGTGGTGGGCTCCTGGTGTGCCCTCAGCAGTGGTGGGCTCCTGGTGTGTCCTCAGCGTGGTGGGCTCCGGGTGTGTCCTCAGCCGTGGTGGGCTCCGGGTGTGTCCTCAGCCGTGGTGGGCTCCTGGTGTGTCCTCAGCCATGGTGGGCTCCTGGTGTGTCCTCAGCCGTGGTGGGCTCCTAGTGTGTCCTCAGCCGTGGTGGGCTCCTGGTGTGCCCTCAGCCGTGGTGGGCTCCTGGTGTGCCCTCAGCCGTGGTGGGCTCCTGGTGTGCCCTCAGCCGTGGTGGGCTCCTGGTGTGCCCTCAGCCGTGGTGGGCTCCTGGTGTGCCCTCAGCCGTGGTGGCTCCTGGTGTGCCCTCAGCCGTGGTGGGCTCCTGGTGTGCCCTCAGCCGTGGTGTGCTCCTGGTGTGCCCTCAGCCGTGGTGGGCTCCTGGTGTGTCCTCAGCCGTGGTGGGCTCCTGGTGTGCCCTCAGCCGTGGTGGGCTCCTGGTGTGCCCTCAGCAGTGGTGGGCTCCTGGTGGTCCTCAGCCGTGGTGGGCTCTTGGTGTGCCCTCAGCCGTGGTGGGCTCCGGGTGTGTCCTCAGCCGTGGTGGGCTCCTGGTGTGTCCTCAGCCGTGGTGGGCTCCTGGTGTGTCCTCAGCCGTGGTGGGCTCTTGGTGTGTCCTCAGCCGTGGTGGGCTCCTGGTGTGCCCTCAGCCGTGGTGGGCTCCTGGTGTGCCCTCAGCCGTGGTGGGCTCCGGGTGTGCCTCAGCCGTGGTGGGCTCCTGGTGTGTCCTCAGCCGTGGTGGGCTCCAGGGTTTGGGTTTTGCTACCTGGTGTTCTCTGTGTGGGGCGGGGCCGGTGCTTGTCACCCTGGGGGACTCCTGGGACTCCCCAATCATCTGCCTGACTGTGCGTTTATTTGCCGTATGGCATATTAGTTTCAAGTGATTGGCGTCACTCGTTTCGCGTTGAGGCTTGCCGTTTCACCTTTCCTGGCTTCGCGATTCACCCTTGGCGGGTACGCCGGGTCGCATCCCATCCCACGATCGTCGTCCCTAAATCAACAACAACAACACACCACATGAAACATCTCGTCTTGTGTGTGTACTTTTATGCTCATTGTGTGTGTGTGTACATTAACATACATGATATACACATACGCGGTCTGTGTATTGATGAGGACGGTCTGTGTTGATGAGGACGGTCTGGTGTTGATGAGGACGGTCTGTGTTGATGAGGACGGTGTGTGTTGATGAGGACGGTCTGTGTTGATGAGGACGGTCTGTGTGTTGATGAGGACGGTCTGTGTGTTGATGAGGACGGTCTGTGTGTTGATGAGGACGGTCTGTGTTGATGAGGACGGTCTGTGTTGATGAGGACGGTCTGTGTTGATGAGGACGGTCTGTGTTGATGAGGACGGTCTGTGTGTTGATGAGGACGGTCTGTGTTGATGAGGACGGTCTGTGTGTTGATGAGGACGGTCTGTGTGTTGATGAGGACGGTCTGTGTGTTGATGAGGACGGTCTGTGTGTTGATGAGGACGGTCTGTGTTGATGAGGACGGTCTGTGTTGATGAGGACGGTCTGTGTGTTGATGAGGACGGTCTGGTGTTGATGAGGACGGTCTGTGTTGATGAGGACGGTCTGTGTTGATGAGGACGGTCTGTGTGTTGATGAGGACGGTCTGTGTGTTGATGAGGACGGTCTGTGTTGATGAGGACGGTCTGTGTTGATGAGGACGGTCTGTGTGTTGATGAGGACGGTCTGGTGTTGATGAGGACGGTCTGTGTTGATGAGGACGGTCTGGTGTTGATGAGGACGGTCTGTGTTGATGAGGACGGTCTGTGTTGATGAGGACGGTCTGTGATGATGAAGACGGTCTGTGTGTTGATGAGGACGGTCTGTGTGTTGATGAGGACGGTCTGTGTGTTGATGAGGACGGTCTGTGTGTTGATGAGGACGGTCTGTGTGTTGATGAGGACGGCCTGTGTTGATGACGACGGTCTGTGTGTTGATGACGACGGTCTGTGTGTTGATGAGGACGCTCTGTGTGTTGATGAGGACGGCCTGTGTGTTGATGAGGACGGTCTGTGTTGATGAGAACGGTCTGTGTTGATGAGGACGGTCTGTGTGTTGATGAGGACGGTCTGTGTGTTGATGAGGACGGTCTGTGTGTTGATGAGGACGGTCTGTGTGTTGATGATGACGGTCTGTGTGTTGATGAGGACGGTCTGTGTGTTGATGATGACGGTCTGTGTTGATGAGGACGGTCTGTGTTGATGAGAACGGTCTGTGTGTTGATGAGGACGGTCTGTGTTGATGAGGACGGTCTGTGTGTTGATGAGGACGGTCTGTGTGTTGATGAGGACGGTCTGTGTGTTGATGAGGACGGTCTGTGTTGATGAGGACGGTCTATGTTGATGAGGACGGTCTGTGTGTTGATGATGACGGTCTGTGTGTTGATGAAGACGGTCTGTGTGTTGATGATGACGGTCTGTGTTGATGAGAACGGTCTGTGTTGATGAGGACGGTCTGTGTGTTGATGATGACGGTCTGTGTGTTGATGAGGACGGTCTGTGTTGATGAGGACGGTCTGTGTGTTGATTAGGGCGGTCTGTGTGTTGATGAGGACGGTCTGTGTGTTGATGAGGACGGTCTGTGTGTTGATGAGGACGGTCTGTGTTGATGAGGACGGTCTGTGTGTTGATGAGGACGGTCTGTGTGTTGATGATGACGGTCTGTGTTGATGAGGACGGTCTGTGTTGATGAGAACGATCTGTGTGTTGATGAGGACGGTCTGTGTTGATAAGAACGGTCTGTGTGTTGATGAGGACGGTCTGTGTGTTGATGAGGACGGTCTGTGTGTTGATGAGGACGGTCTGTGTGTTGATGAGGACGGTCTGTGTTGATGAGGACGGTCTATGTTGATGAGGACGGTCTGTGTGTTGATGAGAACGGTCTGTGTTGATGAAGACGGTCTGTGTGTTGATGAGGACGGTCTGTGTGTTGATGACGGTCTGTGTTGATGAGGACGGTCTGTGTGTTGATGAGGACGGTCTGTGTGTTGATGAGGACGGTCTGTGTTGATGAGAACGGTCTGTGTTGATGAGGACGGTCTGTGTGTTGATGAGGACGGTCTGTGTTGATGAGACGGTCTGTGTTGATGAGGACGGTCTGTGTGTTGATGAGGACGGTCTGTGTGTTGATGAGAACGGTCTGTGTTGATGAGGACGGTCTGTGTGTTGATGACGGTCTGTGTGTTGATGAGGACGGTCTGTGTTGATGAGGACGGTCTGTGTGTTGATGAGGACGGTCTGTGTGTTGATGAGGACGGTCTGTGTTGATGAGAACGGTCTATGTTGATGAGGACGGTCTGTGTGTTGATGAGGACGGTCTGTGTGTTGATGATGACGGTCTGTGTTGATGAGAACGGTCTGTGTTGATGAGGACGGTCTGTGTGTTGATGAGGACGGTCTGTGTGTTGATGATGACGGTCTGTGTTGATGAGAACGGTCTGTGTTGATGAGGACGGTCTGAGTGTTGATGAGGACGGTTTGTGTGTTGATGAGGACAGTCTGTGTGTTGATGAGGACGGTCTGTGTGTTGATGAGGACGGTCTGTGTTGATGAGGACGGTCTGTGTGTTGATGAGGACGGTCTGTGTGTTGATGATGACGGTCTGTGTTGATGAGGACGGTCTGTGTGTTGATGAGGACGGACTGTGTTGATGAGGACGGTCTGTGTGTTGATGAGGACGGTCTGTGTGTTGATGAGAACGGTCTGTGTTGATGAGGACGGTCTGTGTGTTGATGACGGTCTGTGTGTTGATGAGGACGGTCTGTGTTGATGAGGACGGTCTGTGTGTTGATGAGGACGGTCTGTGTGTTGATGATGACGGTCTGTGTTGATGAGGACGGTCTGTGTGTTGATGAGGACGGTCTGTGTGTTGATGAGGACGG
>WNGS01018185.1:0-11201 GCA_020271785.1 Procambarus virginalis | reverse complement strand
GAGGATAGGTTTATGGAGAAGATGATTGGGAAATTTGTAGAGAAAAGGGATGTTGGATAGAGGATCTAATCCAGGGATTAAAAGTTAAATCTTTAATAGGATACAGGATGAGGTTCAGAGACAATAACGAGAATTTATGGACTATTTTCACGAAGATCAAGAAGATCAGAGTAGCATGGGGAAACTGAGATAACTAGGCTTGCAACTAGAATTTGGCAGGAATAGGGAAGCATTGCAATGGCAAGGGGGAGTGATGGGGGATGGACTAATGAGTGTGGGAGGGGTAGGGGTCAACCAGGGGGGGGGGGCGACCAGCATGACCCCTTCACTGAGAGGTCAATCAACCGGGAGCCAATCAAGGGAGCCGGTCGGCCGAGCGGACAGCACGCTGGACTTGTGATCCTGTGGTCCTGGGTTCGATCCCAGGCGCCGGCGAGAAACAATGGGCAGAGTTTCTTTCACCCTATGCTGCTGTTACCTAGCAGTAAAATAGGTACCTGGGTGTTAGTCAGCTGTCAGGGGCTGCTTCCTGGGGGTGGAGGCCTGGTCGAGGACCGGGCCGCGGGGACACTAAAAAGCCCCGAAATCATCTCAAGATAACCTCAAGATAACCCCCCAAGAAAGGGCAAACTCTGCTACCCCAGAGTTTGGTACACCAATGCTGATGTGGTGTCTAATAAAGCAGAAGAGGTAAAAGAAAGAGTGAGTGAGGCAGATCCTGACATAGTTGCAATAGTGGAAACTAAAATAAATGACATGATCTCGGATGCAATCTTTCCAGAGGGGTACCAGGTGATAAGAAAAGAGAGGACACAGAGACAGGGAGGAGGAGTGGCACTCCTAATAAAGCGGAAATGGAAGTTTGAAGACCTGGGAAATCGGTTACCAATGAGAGCACAAGCTTCATACATGGAACTCTAACAGTAGATGGGAGGAAGATTGTGATCTTGGTAATCTACAATCCCCCACCAAACAGTAGAAGACCCAGCAGGAGTATGATGACAACAACAAGGCATGCATAGATGAACTGCAGAAGGCAGCAACGCTAGCCCACAGAATGAGAGCAAAACTGCTGGTCATGGGGGATCTAAATCATGGAAAGATAAATTGGGAATCAAGGAATCCCCATGGAGGGGACGAAACGTGGGGAGCAAAATTAGTAGATGTTATAGACAGGAATTTCCTAACACAACATGTGAAGGAAGACACAAGGGAAAGAGGAGGAGATGCACCGAGCCTATTAGACCTGATTTTCACCCAGACCGTAGAAGACATCGAGAATTTAGAGCATGAAATATCTCTAGGGGCCAGTGACCATTGTGTCCTAGTCTTTGACTACATGATGGAATTCAAGCTTGTGTCCATGGGACAAGAGGTCTGGGAAAGGAGAGTTGACTACAGGAAAGGGGACTACAGGAGGACAAGGAACTATCTGGGAGAAGTGCAGTGGGAGGAAGAAATTAGAGGAAAAACAGTCCAAGATATGATGGACCTAGTCATACAGAAATGCCAGGAGGCCGAAGGGAGATTTAAACCAACAGTAGAGGGAAAAAAATAAGAAGGAATATAATAACCCATGGTTTAATAGACAGTGTCAGGAACAACAGGATCAGATGCAACAGAGCTAGGTAGATAAACGACATATGAGATTCAGAAACAAGTAGTGTATTGTGAGGACTAATAATAAACAGAAGCTCTCCCTATGACTCTGTAATATCCCCATTGGTCAAACTATTATGTATTAGCGATAAGACCTACCATTAATGTATAATGACTTACTGTAAATATGTAGCTCTTGAAATAGCACTTTCTCTGTAACTAGCTGACATTGTAACTATAAGGTGTGAAGGATAGATGTAAGTGTTAATGTAATAATCTAAGATGAGGTCTGATAAAGACCTTTTGTGCCCTCTGTAATGCTTTTGCGCTACCGCTCACAGGATGAGTATGGGGTGCACAATAAACTAGCCTCCTCCGGCGGCAACAATCAATCAGAGCTAGGAACGATTACAGTAACATAAGACGAACATCGGAAAGGAACTATGAGAACGATATTGCAATCAAAGCGAAAAAACAACCTAAGTTACTACACAGCCATATAAGAAGAAAAATGTCAGTGAACGACCAAGTGACAAGACTAAGGAAAACAGAGGAGCATATACTGAAAGTGACAAGGAAATCTGCGAGGCACTGAATGCCAGTTTCCATGGAGTGTTCACAACCGAGCCTGAGCAGCTCCCATTGTTGGAAGAGATTACCTTATATGAAAGACTATCAGATATAGAGGTGACAGCAGAGGAGGTAATGAAACAGTTGACAACTCTGGATGCAACTAAAGCGGTTGGACCAGACAAAGTATCACCGTGGATACTAAAAGAGGCAGCACAGGCTCTCAGCGTGCCTCTGGTAATGATCTTTAATGAGTCACTTATGTCGGGAGAATTGCCCAGTTGCTGGAAGAAGGTAAATGTCGTATCGATTTTCAAGAAAGGCTATAGGGAAGAGGCACTTAACTATAGACCTGTATCACTGACAAGCATCCCCTGTAAAATACTTGAAAGAATAATTAGGCTACGACTGGTTGCACACCTGGAGAACGTTAGGTTTGTGAACAAACATCAACTTGGGTTCTGGAAAGGGAAATCGTGCCTAACTAACCTTTCGGAATTCTATGATAAAATAACGAGGATAAGACAGGACAGAGATGGTTGGGAAGACTGCATATTTCTGGACTGCCAAAAAGCCTTTGATACAGCACTGCACATGAGACTGCTGTTCAAACTCGAGAGGCAGGCGGGGGTGGGAGGAAAGGCCTTAGCATGGATAAGGAACTACCTAACCGGAAGGAGCCAAAGAGTTACGGTAAGAGGCGAGAAGTCGGACTGGCGAACAGTAACGAGTGGAGTACCTCAAGGATCGGTGCTGGGACCAATTCTATTTCTAATATATGTTAACGACATGTTTACAGGAGTAGAGTCCTACAAGTCGATGTTCGCGGATGACGCAAAGTTGATGAGAACAGTTGTGACAGATAAGGATTGCAGGATCCTCCAAGAGGACCTGAACAGGTTGCAGAGATGGTCAGAGAAATGGCTACTGGAGTTCAACATGAGCAAATGTAAAGTTATGGAAATGGGACTAGGAGATAGGAGACCAAAGGGACAGTACACAATGAAGGGGAACAGCCTACCTGTGACGACGCGCGAAAGAGACCTGGGTGTGGACGTAACACCTAATCTATCTCCTGAGGCACATATAAATAGGATAACGACAGCAGCGTACTCTACACTGGCAAAAGTTAGAACATCATTCAGAAACCTAAGCGAGGAGGCATTTAGGGCGCTTTACACTGCCTACGTGAGGCAAGTCTTAGAGTATGCCGCCTCATCATGGAGTCCACATCTGAAGAAGCATATAATGAAACTGGAAAAGGTTCAGAGGGTTGCAACGAGACTCGTCCCAGAGTTACGAGGGATGGGGTATGAGGAGCGCCTGAAGGAACTGTGCCTTACGACACTAGAAAAAAGAAAGAAGAGGGGGTACATGACAGGAACGTATAAAATACTCAGGGGGATTGACAGAGTGGACATAGACGAAATGTTCACACGGAATAGTAACAGAACGAGGGGACATGGATGGAAGTTAGAAACTCAGATGAGTCACAGAGGTGTTAGGAAGTTTTCTTTTAGCGTGAGAGTAGTGGGAAAATGGAATGCACTTAAGGAACAGGTTGTGGAAGCCAATACTATTCATAATTCTAAAACCAGGTATGATAGGGAAATGGGATAGGAGTCATTGCTGTAAACAACCGATGATCGAAAGGCGGGATCCAAGAGTCAATGCTCGATCCTGCAGACACAAATAGGTGAGTACTCTCCCTCACACTCACTCACACTCTCCCTCATACTGTCCCTCACACTGTCCCTCACATCCTCCCTCACACTCTCCTACCCTCCCTCACACCCTCCCTCACACTCTCCCTCACACTCACCAACCCTCCCCCCTCCCCTCCCTCGCTGCTGCCTGTAGAATTCGATCCCATCTGCTCATCATGGGGGACTCTAACCACGGAAGGATAAACTGGGAAAACAAGGAACCACATGGAGGTGAGGAAACATGGAGAGCGAAACTGCTGGAGGTGGCGACTAGAAACTTTTTAAGTCAGCATGTTAAGGGTCCCACGAGAATGAGAGGCAATGATGAACCAGCAAGACTCGGCCTAGTATTCACTCTGAACGATTCAGACATAAGGGAAGGGCGGCAGGGGTCTTGAAGCCCCCGTGGGTATGAGTGATCACAGTGTACTGTTGTTTGAATATCTGGTCGAAGAAGGGTTAATGTACTCAAGGAAGGGACCAGAAAACAAGAGGCCGGCATTCCGGAAGGGAAACTGTGAGGAGATGAGAAAATTCCTAAATAGCTTATAAATAGCCTAAATAGAAATAGCTTGGGAAACAGAGCTCAGGGAAAAGACGGTTCAAGACATGATAGACTACACCTCACAGAAGTATAAGGAGGCAGCAGACAAGTTTGTCCCAGTCCAAAAGGAAAAAATTCGAAATGCAGATGAGGAACCCATGGTTAATCAGAGTTGTAAACTAACAAAGAAACTAAGTAACAGGGCGTGGAGAAATTATAGAAACAACAGAACACTAGAGAGCAGAGAAAGATACCAGAGCGCCAGGAATGAATACGTCAGGGTGAGAAGAGAGGCAATATGAAAATGACATAGCGAGCAAGCAAAGACTCAGTCCAAACTGCTGCATAGCCACATCAAGAGGAAAACAACAGTGAGGAAAAGGTAATGAAACTGAGGATAGGGGCAGACAGATTCGCTACAAACGACAAGGAAGTGTGCGAGGAACTCCATAAGAAATTCCAGGAGGTTTTCACCTCAGAGCAAGGAGAAGTCCCAGAGATAAGGGAGGGAACATAAACCCAGACACCACTAGAGGAGTTTGTGATTACCAGTGGGAGGTGAGGAAGCACCTCCCCACTGTAATTGGCCATTTTTGCTTTATGGCCTCATGACCTTAATCTTTTCCAGCCTTTCCTCGCCTCTCTTAACAATCTGGCTCCTTCTATCCATTTCAAAGTTGAGTGGGAATCTAATTCCCTCCTTCCTTTTCTTGATGTTCATGTTCACAGCTCTGTGTCTGGGTTCTCTTTCTCTGTCTACCGTAAACCCATGCACAGTGGCATGTACATTCACTTCTTTTCCTACCATCCTCCTTCTGTTAAGAAAAGTGTCCTCGTCTCTCTCTTCCTCCGCGCTCTACGCATCAGCGACCCTCAGTTTCTTGATTCTGAAATTTCCTTTATCTACAAATCATTCTCTCGCCTTGGTTATCCTTTGCATTTCATCAACTCTGCCTACTCTCAAGCTAAACGAAATTTCTTTCATCCTAAACCTGCTTCCAACAGTAGTAGCACTGTACTCTGCCTTCCCTTCATATCTGAACTCAAAACTTTTACCAATACCTTTCGTCCTCTTGACATTAAACTCGCCTTTCGACAAACTAACACACTTCGTAGCAATCTAGTTCACACTGCTCCTCCTGCTTCTAATGCTGCTGGTGTCTACTCTATTTCCTGTTCATCTTGTCCTCTTCAATACTTTGGCGAAACTGGCCGTACACTGAATGACAGACTTAAAGAACACAAGAGAAGTGTTAAGTCTGCAGACACTAACAATGCTCTCTTCTGTCATGTGAGGGATTCTAATCATCCCATTGATTGGTCTTCCTCCAAAATAATCTTTCCTGCCTCTACTCTTCACAGACGCCGTCTTGTAGAATCGGCTCTTATACACAAAGTACCCAACATGAACTTGAGTCCTGGCTTTGTTGCTGTGGACTCTTCCCTTTCACAGTATATACTCAAATGCTCTAATCTTTCTAACAAACGTGACTTAACATAAGCTTACCCTTCCATTTATCTTTCTTTCTCTTTCCTTTTCTTTCTCTCTTCTCCTACGCTCCCTTGCTATCCTCTTCTTATTCCTATTACTTTTCCTTCGGTGGTTATAATGGGAGCTGCCTCGTATGGGCCAATAGGCCTTCTGCAGTTCTCATTATTACTACTATTCTCTACACCTTACTTTCCTCCTCACCTCTCTCTTGCCTATTTATTACCCGTTCTCTACCTCCTCATCACAAGCGACTTGAGAATGGTCCAGGACGGACCGAAACGTCGTCGTCCCTTCAACTTCTAGTGTGTGGTCTGGTCAACATACTTCAGCCACGTTATTGTGACTCATCGCCTGCGTGAGGAAGCATCTGCAAGATTTGGACGTGACAAAGGCTATAGGCCCGGATGGTATCTCACCATGGATTCTAAAGGAAGGAGCAGAAGCACTGTGCCTGCCATTCTCCATGGTGTACAACAAATCACTGGTAACAGGTGAACTGCCAAAAATTTGGAAGACGGCCAATGCAGTCCCAATATTCAAGAAGGGTGATAGGCAGGAGGCACTGAACTACAGGCCAGTGTCCCTAACTTCCATTCAAGATGATGGAGAAGATTGTGCGAAAAAAGGTAGTGGAACATCTGGAGTGGAAGAACTTTGTAACACAACATCAACATGGGTTCAGAGATGGCAAATCATGCCTACCAGGTTTAATTGAGTTCTATGACCAGGCAACAAAAATCAGGCAAGAAAAAGAGAGGGCTGGGCAGACTGCATATTTCTGGACTGCCAGAAAGCTTTTGACACAGTACCACATAAGAGGCTAGTGCACAAACTGGAGATGCAGGAAGGTGTGAAAGGGAAGGTACTCCACTGGATAAGGGAGTACAGTACCTAAGAAACAGGACACAGCAAGTCACCATGAGGGGTGAGGTCTTGGAATGGCGGAGAGTCACCAGTGGAGTCCCAGAGGGGTCAGTCCTTGGACCTATACTCTTTCTGATATTCGTAAATGATCTCCCAGAAGGAATTCACTCGTTCCTCTGGATGTTTGCTGATGATGCGAAAATTATGAGGAGGATCAAGACAGAGGAGGATAGTATAAGGCTACAAGACAAACTGAACGAATGGTCCGACAAATGGCTACTAAAGTTCAGCCCAAGTAAATGTAAGGTAATAAAATTAGGAGGAGGAACTAGGAGGCCAGTCACTAGATACCGAATGGGAGATGAAGTCCTTCACGAAACGGACAAAGAAAAAGATCTAGGAGTTAATATCTCACCAAACCTGTCTCCTGAAGCCCACATCAAAAGAATAACATCAGCGGCGTATGCGATGCTGGCTAACATCAGAACTGCTTTCAGAAACCTGTGCAAGGAATCCTTCAGAACCTTATATACCACATATGTAAGGCCAATTCTGGAGTATGCGGCCCCAGCATGGAGCCCGTATCTAGTCAAGCACAAGATGAAGCTGGAAAAAGTCCAAAGGTGTGCCATTAGGTTAGTCCCAGAACTAAGAGACATGACTTATGAGGACAGACTTCGTGAACTGCACCTCACGTCGCTGGAAGACAGAAGAGCTAGGGGAGACATGATCACCACATACAGATTTCTCAGGGGAATTGACAGGGTGGACAAGGATGGATTATTCAACACTGGTGGTACACGAACAAGGGGACACAGGTGGAGACTGAGTACCCAAATGAGCCACAGAGACATTAGAAAGAACTTTTTCTGTGTCAGAGTAGTTAACAGATGGAATGCACTAGGAAGAGATGTGGTGGAGGCTGACTCCATACACAGTTTCAAGTGTAGATATGATAGAGCCCAATAGGCTCAGGAACCTGTACACCAGTTGATTGACAGTTGAGAGGCGGGACCAAAGAGCCAAAGCTCAACCCCTGCAAGTACAACTAGGTGAGTACACACTGGACGCCGTGCGTATACGCGTGCTCACGCGCGTGTTTGAGGCCAGGATATATGACACTTCCCCTCCCCCCCCCCCTCCCTCCCACACAGGAAACAGAGGTAACACGACCCCCCCCCCCACTGACCACACACTGCCCCCCCCCCCACTAACAGTCATAAACAGTTTGACAGTCAGTGTGGTGTAGAGAGAGAGAGAGAGAGGAGCCCCCCAGCTCCCACGTCTGGGCCATTAGACCCCCAGAGTCTCGATTGTGAGTCGAGAACGAACCCTACTCTACTACTGGGACCCCTCTACATGTAGAACCAGTAGGCCTACTCCACGCTCCACACACAGACACACACACACTCTACGCACACACACACACGCTCCACACACACGCACACACGCTCCACACACACACACACGCTCCACACACACATAGACGCTCCACACACACACACGCTCCATACAAACACACACGCTCCACACACACACACACACATGCTCCACACACGCTCCACACACACACACACACATGCTCCACACACACTCACACGCTCCACACACACACACACACGCTCCACACACACACACGCACACACACACTGGAAAAGGTTCAAAGGTTTGCCACCAGACTAGTACCCGAGCTGAGAGGTATGAGCTACGAGGAGCGACTGCAGGAATTAAACCTCACTTCGTTGGAAGACAGAAGAGTTAGGGGGGACATGATCACCACATTCAAGATTCTCAGGGGAATCGACAGGGTTGATAAAGACAGGCTGTTTAACACAAGGGGCACACGCACTAGGGGACACAGGTGGAAGCTGAGTGCCCAAATGAGCCACAGAGATATTAGAAAGAACTTTTTTAGTGTCAGAGTGGTTGACAAATGGAATGCATTAGGAAGCGATGTGGTGGAGGCTGACTCCATACACAGTTTCAAATGTAGATATGATAGAGCCCATTAGGCTCAGGAAACTGTACACCTGTTGATTGACGGTTGAGAGGCGGGACCAAAGAGCCAGAGCTCAACCCCCGCAAGCACAACTAGGTGAGTACAACTAGGTGAGTACACACACACACGTTCCACACACACACACGCTCCACACACACACACACGCTCCACACACACACACACGCTCCACACACACACACACACGCTCCACACACACACTCACACATTTCCATGTCGATTTCAACCATGGAAAGATAGACTGGGAGAACGAGGATCCACATGGAAGTGAAGATACATGGAGAGCTAAACTCCTGGAAGTAGCAACAAGGAACTTTCTGAGCCAAGACGTCAGAGAACCCACAAGAATGAGAGGCAATGACGAACCAGCTAGACGAGACCTGATATTCACCCTGAATGAGACAGAAATAAGGGAAGTTAAATTTGAAGCCCCATAGGAATGAGTGACCACAGTGTACTGACCTTTGAGTATTTGTTGGAGGTAGGGATAACCTATCCAAGGATGGGATTGGAAGGGGAAAGACTAAATTACCGAAAATGAAAATATGAAGAGATAAGGAACTTCCTGAGGGTATACCATGGGAAACAGAACTCAGAAAGAAGACTGTAGAGGATGTGATGGACTATGTCACCCAGAAGGGCCAGGAAGCTGCAGACAGGTTTATCCCGGTCCAAAAGGAGAAAAATAAAAAACAACAGAAGAATCCATGGTTCAGTCAGGAATGTAAAGTAGCGCAGCAATTAAGTACAAGACCATGGAGAAACTACAGAAATAACAGAACACCAGAGAGCAGGGAGAGATACCAGAGGGCCAGAAATGAGTACCTCAGAGGGAGGAGAGAAGCAGAGAGACAGTAAGAAAATGACATCGCGAGTAAAGCCAAGACCAAACCAAAGCTGCTCCACAGCCACATCAGGAGGAAAACAGCAGTGAAGATACAAGTGATGAAACTGAAAAAAGGGGAGAACAGATATACAGAGAATGACAAAGAGGTGTGTGAAGAACTCAACAAGAGATTCCAGGAGGTCTTCACAATAGAACAAGGAGAAGCCCCTGCACTAAATGAGGAGGCGGCAAACCAAGCAACCTTGGAGGAATTTGACCTCACCAGTGATGAGGTCAAAAGGTGTCTGCTGGAGCTGGATGTGACAAAGGCTGTTAGGCCTGACAGAATCTCACCATGGATACTAAAGGAAGGTGCAGAAGCACTAAGTGTGCTACTCTCTATGGTGTATAACAGGTCACTGGAAACAGGAGACCTACCAGAAAGCTGGAAGACAGCTCATGTAGTCCCAATGTACAAAAAAGTGACAGGCAAGAGGCACTGAACTACAGGCCAGTTTCCCTAACTTGTATACCATGCAAGGTGATGGAGAAGATTGTGAGGAAAAGGCTCGTAGAGCATCTGGACGGAAATAGCTTTGTAACACACCATCAGCATGGGCTCAGGGATGGTAAATCGTGCCTCACAGGTTTAATAGAATTCTGTGACCAAGCAACACAAATTAGGCAAGAGAGAGAATGGTGAGTAGACTGTATTTTCTTGGACTGTCAGAAAGCCTTTGACACAGTACCCCATAAAAGGCTGTTACAAAAGTTGGAGCAACAGGCAGGAGTAAAAGGGAAGGTGCTCCAGTGGATAAGGGAGTATCTAAGCAACAGGAAACAGCGAGTAACTGTGAGGGGGAGACATTAGAGTGGCGAGATGTCACCAGCGGAGTCCCACAGGGCTCTGTACTTCGACCCATCCTGTTTCTAAAATATGTAAACGATCTTCCAGAGGGTATAGACTCACTCCTCTCAATGTTTGCTGACGATGCAAAAAGTATGAGAAGAATCAAGACGGATGAAGATAGACAGAGACTACAGGATGACCTGGACAGGCTGGAGGAATGGTCTAGAAATTGGGTACTAAAGTTCAACTCAGGAAAGTGTGAAGTAATTAAATTAGGCGAATATAGCAGAAGGCTGAACACAAGGTACCATCTGGGAGGTGAAATCCTTCAAGGGTCAAATAGAGAGACAGATCTGGGGGTTGATATCACACCGAACCTGTCCCCAGAGGCCCACATCAAAAGGATATCATCAGCGGTATATGCTAGATTGGCCAACATAAGAACTGCCTTTAGAAACTTGTGTAAAAAATCGTTCAGGACCCTGTATACCACTTATATCAGACCAATTTTGAATATGCAGCTCCAGCCTGGAATCCATACCTAGTTAAACACAAGACAAAGTCAAAGAGATTCAGAGGTATGCCACCAGACTTTTTTTTATCTTTATTTAAGATAGTCCCAGACTGAGAGGAATGAGGTACGAAGGAAGGCTGTGGGAACTAAACCTCACGTCCAGGAAAAACAGAAGAGTAAGGGGAGACATGATCACCACATACAAGTTTCTCAAAGGAA
>WNGS01018166.1:27227-47626 GCA_020271785.1 Procambarus virginalis | reverse complement strand
ATCCTGCAATAACTACATGTTCACCACTTCCGAACACATCCTGCAATAGCTACATGTTCACCACTTCCGAACACATCTGCAATAACTACATGTTCAACACTTCCGAACACATCCTGCAAATAACATGTTCACCATTCCGAACACATCCTGCAATAGATACATGTTCACCACTTCGAACACATCTTGCAATAGCTACATGTTCACCACTTCCGAACACATCCTGCAATAGTTACTATTCACCACTTCCGAACACATCTTGCAATAGGTACATGCAACCACTTCCGAACACATCCTGCAATAGCTACATGTTCACCACTTCCGAACACATCCTGCAATAGTTACATGTTCACCACTTCCGAACACATCCTGCATTAGTTACATGTTCACCACTTCCGAACACATCCTGCAATAGGTACATGCTCACACTTCCGAACACATTCTGCAATAGTTACATGTTCAACATTTACAATTCAGTTTCAAATGAGAATTTCATTTTTACTGAATATTTATGTTTATGAATAATAATTTTGTCGCTCTGAAGAGGTATAGTAAACAATGATCCTGGGATATGCAACATGAGCACAACTACAACCAGGTATATTACCTTGGCCCATCTGCTGTGGCAAATGCCCTGACTGTTTCATAAAAGTCTATGCAGCCATCCCTGGATGCTAGACCATGTTTGAAACTGCATAACACTATATTAGATCTAAGTTGCTGCCTCCGACCGCCAGAGATCTCTAAGAATGGAGCGTCATATTATGAACAACTATATAACTCAGGGCTCACGGAGCCTCAGTGAAGAGAATATCTCGATATCATCCAGGAGGCTCCTAAATATTTATATGGTCGTGATCTTTTAATATTTTGTAAAGACACCGTGATCTGTCTGAAGAAGTTGTAGAAATATTGTAATATGATGAATTTGATATGATGATGGTGGTGAGGGGACATCAGTCACAGTACACGTTATTATATATGCCCTTAATTCAGAACTTAAGCAAATAATAAACAATTCCACAAGAGCCGTGATGAGGGTTCGAACTTACTCCCGGGATGATCGCAGATGATGCCTTAATCGAATAGGCAACGACATAGTGTATTGAATTGAGGACGGACAGGCAGAACAGCTTGTTGGCAGAGCCCGAGTGCATGGGGGAATTGTGTAATACCCTGGTTTGTGTCTCGGAGAGGCTGCAGGATCCGTGTGAAGTAAGTGGAATTCCCAGTTGCAATTCTTTTGAGCATGTTGTGGCCTAGTCGACTTAGGCAGCGTCTGGGATCATCCCGGGCGTAAGTTCGAACCCAAATCACGGCCCTTGTGGATTTGTTCATTTGATGCATCATGCTATTGTGATTTCTGTGTGTGTTAAGCAAATTATATTTTTATTATATCTCATCAACCACATTTGTTTTTCTGTAACGTGGCAGGGTTAGATTTTGTTTTTTAAGGCCTATCAACTGAACGAGGATTAATAAGCCCGTGACGCTAGCTTACTGACTAACAATCGAGTATACATTAGGTCTGTATAATGGCAATAGTCCAGGACTAAAGTAAACTCTTAGTGTATACATCAACAAATGTTGTAAGCCTCTAGTGTAGTACAGAACGCAACAAGTGCATGTTATTTTGTTTTAACAATAGCACGCACCTCTCGCGCCCTTTTTCAGTCGGAGCAAATGGCTGGAGAGGGAGAACATATGTTTTTGAAGATGCAAATATTTGTCACACACTTTTTTTCATGTATGATAAAAAGGCAGAAGTAGGCGGCAGCTCCCGTTTAAAAACAGTGGTTTAACTTTTCTCTAAATGTTTGATAAAAGAAAATGTTGTTTCGTTTTTCTGTCAGTTGGAGTGGGGCTTGTATATGATTACATAATCGAATAAGTTGGAAACACTACTGTCGCACCTTGTTGTTGTGCCATTTAAATAATGACTAAAATTGATGAGTGGCATTACATGGATATTCAGAACAAGTCGCGCCTGCTTCACACAGCTTCTAGACCATTATGACATGGCCTTAGCTGCCATGTCAAAGTCGTCTATGACATGGCAAAGGGTACATTACATTAAGACTCTGATATAATGTATACAGATTTCGTGAAACCTTTCTTCAAGTTTAATCATAGTTATATTGCATACAAAATGCGCACAAATGGAATTACTGCAAAGTGCGAAGATGTATCTATAATTTCCAAACGAACATAAGCTAGAGTGTAATCAACAAAGTAATATCCGAATCAGAACGAAACAGGTAAGGGTAAGGTAAGCCGAAGTAAGCTCAGCCTCTCCCTCCCTAAGGGTAATGTGCTTCCTCCAGTAATTTTTCTCATCTTTTTATCGGACACAGACAACGACACAAATTACAGTACAGTATTTGCGCTTTGCAGATGACAGTAAGATTTTTATGATAGACAATAAAGAGGACACAACAAATCTTTAAACCTGGTTTAAATCAAAGTTTTGAATGGGCCTCAGTAAATAACGGGAAGTTCAACGTAGATGTGTTCCACTTCTGCTCCATGGAGAACGAAAATATCAAAACAGAAACAATATATTAAATGCAGTCAAATCACTATAAAATCAAAATAATTTAAAAGAATGGGGAATAATTTTGTCGCATGACCTTACTCTTAAAGAAAACGATAAAGTAGCTGTCACAGGTGACAAAAAATACTGGCTGGATAATTAAAGGATTTTAGTATGAATGCCGGAAAAATGATGATACTTTTAAAAACGTTAGTGCTTTCTAGGGTGGAAAATTCCACAACAACAGCCTCATTCACACCAATAACAATTGCTGACCTGGAGTATGAGCAAAGATTTTCACTGCCAGAATTCACTCAATAATTCTCTAAACTGTTGGGAACACATAAAATGTTTATATCTGTATTCTCTAGAGCGCAGGTTTGAGTAAAATAGTAGAGCGACAGGATCCTAGTCTGTACACAGAAATAGCACCTCATGAGACAAGGATGCATGGCAGGAAATGCAAAATAACTTCGCTGAGAGAGAGAGAGAATTCAGTCACTATTAGCACCGCAAAACGTTTTAACATTCTTCCTCTAAGCGTAAAGAGCTTAACTAGCCAAACTACCATGGTGTTCAAAAGAGAACTTGATAAAAACCTCAAAAAAAAACAATCTTGATCAGCTGGGCTTTGATTCAAACATCTGTTGCGAGCAGCAAGTCTAATAGTCTAGTTGACCAGACTATCAACCCAGAGACCGACTGGCGGGGACGTCGCTCCTCAGAACTAACCCAAAGTAACTGCATTTTAAGCGGATAATGTTTTTCTTCGTATTTTGAACCGACTACATCTGTCGCACCAACAAGCATCACAAGTTAACGACAGCATCACAGCACAAGTAGATGGGGGAAGGGTGCGCGTCTGGATGCAAGGAGGAGGGAAGTAGGGTGCAGACATAAGAACATAAGAATAAAGGTAACTGCAGAAGGCGAATTGGCCTATAGGAGGCAGCTCCTATCATTTGCTCCTATCAATTCATTTGCCGTGTTGGAAGACGAATGCTGTGGTGAGCCTGCAATTCACTCGAAATGGAAATCAACGATGACCACAGGCCCCACAAAGTGCTCAGACAGTTAAGGAGCCACCTAAACGAATTTTGGTTGTGGGAGATTCCCAGGTGAGGTATTTAGACAGGCCGTTTTGTGCCAGAGATAGGGGGAACAGGTTAAGGGTCTGCTATCCGGGAGCTGGAATTGGAGATATTGTTGGCAACATGAAAGATATTATGACGGGAAATGGGAACAAACCCATTATTTGTATTAGTGCAGGGGGTAATGATGTTGGACGAGTTAGGAGTGAGAAACTGATAAAGAAATTTAACAAAGCCATAGAATTAGTTAGGAGCAAGGGAGGAATTCCGATCATATGTGGCATTCTTCCAAGAAAGAGCGTTGGGAATGAATGGTTATCGAGGGCACTTGGTGCCCTCGATAACCATTCGAGGTTACCGATGCTGGAGAGATATTGCAAATCAAATGCAATATCTTTCATAGACAACTGGGAACACTTCTATGGGAGAAATGAAATGTATGCTCGTGATGGGGTGCATCTATCGAGGGCTGGGGTTGTTGCTGTTGCGAACTCATTGGAACCAGTGGCCAGAGGCATTTGTTTGGGTTTAAACTGTCAGTAGATAGTGGTATAAGAATTGATAGGGAGGAAGGAGGTAATAAAAGTATGTGTTTGTTGGAGAAACAATATGGCAAAATGATCAGGGAAAGAGAAGGGCCTCAAAATAACTATTCACTTAGGGTATATAACACTAACAGTAGAAGTCTAAGAAACAAAATAAACGAGTTAAATGCTCATGTCTATACAGAAAAAATATATATTATTGCACTTACCGAAACGTGGATGAATGTAGAAAATAGAGAACTATTAGCTGAATATCAAATAAATGGATTTAAACTATTTCACACATATAGATATATTAGACGAGGAGGGGGAGTAGCCATATATGTTAGGGACAATTTGAAATGTAGTGTCAAAGAGGGAATCAAAACTGAGCCACACACAGAAACTATTTGGATAGAATTAAACGAAAAAGCCAATAATATTATAATAGGAGTTATATATAGGCCACTAAATTTAGACAGAATGGAAGCAAAGCATCTATGGGATGAAATATCTAGGGCATCTAGATCTAACAGTATTTATGTCATGGGTGACTTTAATTTTAGTGGAATAAACTGGTTGAACAAAACAGGGAATAGTGAAGCAGAAGATTTTCTAGAATTAATTGACGATTGCTTTCTTACGCAACACATTAAGGAACCAACACGGGAAAATAATATTTTAGATTTAGTGTTAACTAACAGGGAAACACAAATTAATGACATCGAAATAGGGAGTGAGCTAGGGAACAGTGATCACAAAGAAATCAGATTTGGCATAGAATGGAATAGACCTGTAGGAGAAAATTCTGTTAAAGTGCCAGATTTTCGAAAAGCTGATTTTAATAGCCTAAGAATTTTTTTGGGTCAAATTGATTGGAAAGTCTTGGGTATGGGGTGTGGGCCGGTCTTGGAGCGAGACATGAACCCAGCGATAGGTGATGTAAATGGGGATTTCGATGTAGATTCAATTTATAACGTATTTAAGAATATTCTAAACAAAGCACAGGAACGTAGTATACCACACAAATTGAATAGATCGATTACTAATGACCCAAAGTGGATAACAAAGAATTTGAAGAATCTTATAGGTAAAAAGAGAGCTTGGTACAAAGGATTAAAAATGGGGAGGTCACTTTAGAACAGGAATTCGTACAACTAGTTAGAAATGTTAAAAAAGAGATAAGGAAAGCAAAAAGAAACTATGAAGTTCGTATAGCAGGGCAAGCAAAGACAAATCCTAAAGGGTTTTTTCAGTTATATCGAACTAAGACTAGGGAAAGGATAGGTCCATTAAAAACTGAGACAGGTCAAATAACAGATAGTGATGAAGAGATGAGTAGTATTTTTAATAAATATTTTGTATCTGTATTTACTAAAGAGGAACTTAACAATATGCCTTCAGCCCAACAAGTCTATGTGGGTGGGGACGAGGACAGGTTGACGAGTTTAGCAGTTACCAGGGAGGATGTTCTTAAACAAATAGTAAAACTCAAACCAAACAAATCCCCAGGGCCGGATGAAGTGTTTGCCAGAGTGCTGAAAGAATGCAAAGAGGAGCTTTGTGACCCACTGTCAATCATATTTAATAAATCAATAGAGTCAGGCAGAGTGCCAGAGTTTTGGAAAGTTGCTAATGTGATACCAGTTTTTAAGAAAGGAGATAGATCACTTGCGTCTAACTATCGACCAATTAGCCTAACGTCTATTGTGGGAAAGTTACTCGAATCTATAATAGCAAATAAAATTCGTCTTCATCTTGAAAAACATAAATTAATAATTGAGTCGCAACATGGTTTTATAAATGGCCGTTCATGTTTAACAAATTTGTTATCTTTTATTCTAGCATAGTTGAGGCAGTTGATAGTGGTAAGGATTGTGATGTTGTGTACCTTGACTTTAGCAAAGCTTTCGATACAGTGCCACATGAAAGACTGATTAAAAAGATAGAGGCTCATGGTATTGGGGGTGCTATATTAAGCTGGATTAGGGCATGGCTATACCAAAGGAAACAGAGAGTTAGTATAAATGGAGTCAAGTCAGAGTGGGAAAATGTTGTAAGTGGAGTGCCTCAAGGCTCTGTCCTGGGACCTCTGTTGTTTATAATATATATAAATGATTTAGATTCAGGTTTGAGTAGCAACATTTGCAAATTTGCCGATGATACGAAAATCGGTAGGGAAATTAATTTGGAGGAGGACTCACTATCACTTCAAGTTGATCTAGATAGGGTTTTGAAATGGTCGAAGGACTGGCAGATAATGCTGATAAATGTAAAGTTCTGAGGCTAGGTAATGATGATAGAGTTACAAGATACGAGCTAGATGGTGTTGAGATTGCGAAGTCGGATTGCGAAAGGGATCTGGGAGTTATAATTAGTAAGAATTTAAAACAAAAGGATCAATGCATAAATGTTCGTAATAAGGCAAATAGGACACTCGGATTTATTAATCGCAGCGTAAGTAACAAGACACCTGGTGTGGTTCTCAAGCTATATCTTGCTCTGGTTAGGCCCCATTTAGATTATGCAGTTCAGTTTTGGTCGCCATATTATAGAATGGATATAAATTCACTTGAACGTGTCCAGCGTAGGATGACTAAGTTAATTCCCCAAATTAAAAATCTTTCATATGAAGAAAGATTAACAAAGCTTAATTTGCATTCACTGGAAAGGCGAAGAGTTAGGGGTGACATGATAGAGGTTTACAAGTGGATGAATGGACATAACAAAGGGGATATTAATAGGGTATTGAAAGTATCAACACAGGACAGAACGCGAAACAATGGGTATAAATTGGATAAGTTTAGATTTAGGAAAGACTTGGGTAAATACTGGTTCAGTAACAGGGTTGTTGATTTGTGGAACCAATTGCCGCGTAACATTGTGGAGGTGGGGTCCCTCGATTGTTTCAAGCATGGGTTGGACATGTATATGAGTGGGATTGGGTGGTTATAAATAGGAGCTGCCTCGTATGGGCCAATAGGCCTTCTGCAGTTGCCTTTGTTCTTATGTTCTTCTTACGTTGATCTAGATAGGGTTTTGAAATGGTCAAGGACTGGCAGATGCAGTTTAATGCTGATAAATGTAAAGTTCTGAGGCTAGGTAATGATGATAGAGTTACAAGATACGAGCTAGATGGTGTTGAGATTGCGAAGTCGGATTGCGAAAGGGATCTGGCAGTTATATTTAGTAAGAATTTAAAACAAAAGGATCAATGCATAAATGTTCGTAATAAGGCAAATAGGACACTCGGATTTATTAATCGCAGCGTAAGTAACAAGACACCTGGTGTGGTTCTCAAGCTATATCTTGCTCTGGTTAGGCCCCATTTAGATTATGCAGTTCAGTTTTGGTCGCCATGTTATAGAATGGATATAAATTCACTTGAACGTGTCCAGCGTAGGATGACTAAGTTAATTCCCCAAATTAGAAATCTTTCATATGAAGAAAGATTAACAAAGCTTAATTTGCATTCACTGGAAAGGCGAAGAGTTAGGGGTGACATGATAGAGGTTTACAAGTGGATGAATGGACATAACAAAGGGGATATTAATAGGGTATTGAAAGTATCAACACAGGACAGAACGCGAAACAATGGGTATAAATTGGATAATTTTAGATTTAGGAAAGACTTGGGTAAATACTGGTTCAGTAACAGGGTTGTTGATTTGTGGAACCAATCGCCGCGTAACATTGTGGAGGTGGGGTCCCTCGATTGTTTCAAGCATGGGTTGGACATGTATATGAGTGGGATTGGGTGGTTATAAATAGGAGCTGCCTCGTATGGGCCAATAGGCCTTCTGCAGTTGCCTTTGTTCTTATGTTCTTATGTAAAGGTTTCTAATTTGCAGGATTAACTCAAATTCTTCACGGTCATCCTTCGCATTATAGTAAATTTATCCTCTCTATAGTATGGCGTCCAAAACAGAACTAATTAATCTAAATGTTGCGTAACATGAGCAGATATAGCAGAAGATTAACACCTAGTGTTTTATTTGATAATAATTTCCAGGGTTTTATTGGCCTTATTTCGAACATATAATCATAAATTTTGGTTTCAAATTGATACTAATCACCACATATAAGTTCGAACTCGTCCATCACATATTTTGATTAACTCCTCCCACTCAGTAAAACTTGTCATGTACTGAGAGGGCCGGTCGGCCGAGCGGACAGCACACTGACTTGTGATCCTGTGGTCCTGGGTTCGATCCCAGGCGCCGGCAAGAAACAATGAGCAAAGTATCTTTCACCCTATGCCCCTGTTGTTGTTGTTAAAGATTTAGCTACTCAGGACTAAGTGTCCATGTAGCACGAGCTATGGTGAGCCCGTAATTGAGTTTGGTTATACATGATAACCTTTTTCCTGTGATATTTGGTCTAAGTTTAAAATGGAGGAGGGGATTTCTCTTTTTTTCCTGTTTATTTATCGCTTCTGTTTTAGTGCACTGGTTTTAATCCTGTTTTATTAACATTATCTTGGTAGTGGATGTAGATGCAGAATGCTCACTAATGAGTCCCATTCCTCAACGGCTTTTCTAATCATTGTAGTCGCGGTGGAATGTGCATCTAATGCAGCTGCTGTCGTTGGATTAATGTTGAGTTTGATGCGCAAGGGTTCAGTAGCTTCACATTCCAGTAAGTAGTGCAACAGTGGCGCCTCTGCTTCAGTATCACATATGTGACACTCTTTAACTATTGGGTTCATTATCTCCCAGCAGCACTTGTAACCAAGTCTGAGTCTGTGTATTGTCTACTGCAATGTCTCTAGATATCTTTTTGCCAGGCTTGAAAGAGGAGTAACCAGTGGCTTGTTCGTACCATATCGCAGTGGATCTTCCTTCTGCTACTTTGGCTCTGTGGCGACTTTTGATAGTTGAGAATATTTTCTTCTTGATTTGCTCCTTTATCTGTGAGAAACTTGGAGGTATTTGAACCTGTACAACAGGTAGAGCAGAGGCAGTTTTTGCTAGTGAGTCTGCCTTTTCATTACCATCTATGCCAATGTGACTTGGTATCCAATTTAGGGTGATTGACAACCCTCGATTATGGCTTCTTTTTTGAATTTATGTTGAATTCTATGTTGAATTTCTGTGAGGAGTTGAATATTATCTCTGTGCTGACTGGATAACAATGCCTGGAGCGAAGATTTAGAGTCGGTATGAATGATGACATCATGTAAATTATTCTCAATTGCATATTTTATTGCCTCCTTCAGGGCATATAACTGTTTTGCAATGTGAGCACCATGCTCCCATTGCAACAGTTATATATTCTCCAGTAAGCCTCATGGTTGGTAGTGTAAACTGCTGCCCCAGCAGAACCTTTTTCTTGATCGACTGATCCGTCTGTGAAGATGTGAGTCGTTGTGGTCTAGAGATAGTTTCCATTTGTTGTTCTACTACTTCCTTGAGCCTCTGCGGGTCACATGCTGATTTTTTAACTGGTAATCTTTCAATGATTATCTTTATATTCGATTCTTCCCATGGAGGAGGCTGTCGAAAGTGTTGATATGGTCTATCTTCCCCTTTGTTTTTAATGGTCCATTTCAGGTCCATTTTCTCTAAAATCTTGACCACATTATCCATCCATGAGCTTGTTCTATACTGTAGGTTTTTCTGAAATGATCTCTGTATGCTGTCTTTGATTGACAGCCTGGCGGTTGTTCCAGTAAGTTTTCCTATTATGGTAGCTATTTTTCCTTTTTCATCCTGTTTTCTAATGCTGGTAGTTTTGTTCCATTCTAAGGTTCTCTCTACGCGTCCATATAGGTGCTCCCAGCATTGTTCTCAGAGCATCATTTTGAGACACTTCCAGTTTCTCCCATTGGTTATCACTGAGGGATGTAAGAGCAGGAGCAGCATAGTCGATGAGTGACCTAACTGCTTGAACGTAGTACATTTTGAGTACTGGTAGAGATGCACCCTCTCTAAGACTGGTCAGGGAGCGCAAAGCTGAGTTTCTGGCTTTACAGCGTTGCCGAAGATATTCAATTTCTTGAGTGAATTTCAACTGGTTGTCTATTATGACTCCTAGGTATTGAAAAGAGGTAACCCACTCGATTTCTTGTCCTTGTATTGCGAGTCTAATGTCTTGAGTTCTCATTTTAACGGCCATTGCTTTTGTTTTATTGCTGTTTATTTTCACTGCTATGCGTTCCGCTTCCCTGCTGATAATATCTAGGCATTTTTGTGCATGGTTCCTTGCACCTTTGCCTTTGATGATGACCACAAAGTCGTCTGCATAGTTAAGAAGTTTGGCTTTTGGTAGCTTGAGCTTCATGAATTGTTCCATGAGACAGTTGAAGAGGAAGGGGCTTAGAATTCCTCCCTGCGGAGTTCCATTTTCCAGCCTCTTTGAGGTCGATGTTTTTCCTTGGAATTTGACTTTAGCTTCTCGGTTAAGTAGGCTTCCTTTGGCAAAAGCAAGAGCGTGTCCTTTGATTTCCTTATCCACGAGGCAGCACAGTGTAGCTGGAGCACTGGCTAACTCGAAGGCTTTTTCAAGGTCTAGAAAAATAAGGATTCCAGGTTTGTCATTGATTTTATCCAGGAGGGAGGTAAGGCATTCTGTGGTTCCCACACCTTTTCTGTAAGCAAACATATTTTGGTGTAGTGGATTGGCTTTCCATTCAATTCGATTAAGGCCATTCTTTCTGCAGTTTTGGCCAGACAGCTTCTTAATGAGATGGGTCTTGGATTTCCTGGGTCTTTAGGTTTTGGAATGGGAACTATAATTGCACTGTTCCAAGAGAGTGGTCGGGTTCTTGTCACCCATACTCTGTTGATGAGATTCAAAAAGGCTTCTTCACCCTTTTCTCCTAGCTTGGCCAGCATGTTGTAAGTGATTTTGTCCTCGCCTGGAGCTGTATTTTTAGTTTTTTTTGTAGCACTTCTGAGTTCTTTTAGATTGAAAGGTTGGTCTAGTTCGTCAGGTAAGGCTAAAGCATCATCTATTTTTTTCCATCTTGCTGCTTGAAGTCTTTGTTGGTGAGTCAGAGTTGCTTGAGGAAGTTGAGTGGAACTGGCTCTTGAAGCAAATAGATTTGCTAGCCTTTCTGCTTCTTGCTCTGGATGAACATGGTGCGGTGGAGCAGGAGGCGATTTTCCTTTGGCCTTGTTGATCTGCCTCCAGATGTCGCCCAAGGACGTATGCTGATTTAGCTTGGCACACCACTCGAGCCATTTTTCTTCTCTGATTTTTGCTGTTTCTTCGTGCACATGATCTCGGACGGCTCTAAGAAGTCCTAGATTAGCTTCGGTTCTATCTCTTCTGAAATTCTTTCGTGCACTATTTAGTCTGTTATGTAGTTCTTTGATCCTATCACAGTAATACCAATGGTCCTTGTGTTGTTGGGTAATTGTTTTCCTCTTGGGGATGGCGTGATTTGCTGCTCTATGTATTGCATTTACTAAATCTTTTTCCATTTCTTCGGTGTTTTCAGGAGGAGTGTAGTTTTGGTGCCAAGTTTCGAGAGCTTCCTGAAACTTCGTCCAATCTGCCTTGATAAAGTCCCATCCGGGTTCGGGAGCTGGAGGTCTAGGAGGTAGTGCTATATTAATAACTGTTCTTGTAGCAAAGTGGTCACTAGTCAGAACATGATCCACTGACCAATGACACAACTCATAAATACTGGTGGAGACAAACGTGAGATCCAACTTTCCCCCACCAGTGTGGGTTGGTTCCGTCGAATTAAGCAGACTGATTTCTGGCACTTCATCCAAAAGATGTTCAATATGTCTTCCGTTGGTGTCGATTCTTGCTGAATCAAGTAGTAATTCACTATGAGCGTTAAAGTCGCCAGAGATGATAGTAGGTGTAGTGACTGCTATTTCAAAGATTGTTGAGAGATCCATGTCATGTTCTCTCTGGCTCTTGTATACATTGAAGATGGACAGCGTTGAGTTCCTCATAGTGAGCTTAACTCCCATAATTTCGACGTTCTCGCCACAGTTGGGCAGGTCTGTGATTGCCGTGGCATTGATATGATTTCTTACTAGAACTGAAATGCCTCTGGTGCCACCTTGTGCCATGGGGCAGTGAAATCCTTGATATCCTGGGATATTGATATATCTGTCAGTCCTGGTGAGTGTTTCCTGAAGTAGAACAATATCAATACTATCCTTGAGAAGCACTGCTCTGAGTGTTTGTGCTTTGCTTTTGAATCCTTGAATATTCCATTGTATAATTTTGAGATTGTCCATTTTTCCGTTTATAGTGGAATCATTGAGTCCATGGTTTTTACAGTACTGGTTTTAACGACTGTTTGTGTCTTCTTGGCTGGCGTAGAGAGTTTCTTCTTGATGGGTGATGAGACTCCTGGTTGGGCCGAAGCGCACCTGCTACATCCAGCCACTGGGCACCCGATGGTGCAGGGATCCCAGCATTCCCATACATTTATCAGCATTAAACTGCATCTGCCAGTCCTTTGACCATTTCAAAACCCTATCTAGATCAACTTGGAGTGATAGTGAGTCCTCCTCCGAATTAATTTCCCTACCGATTTTCGTATCATCGGCAAATTTGCAAATGTTGCTACTCAAACCTGAATCTAAATCATTTATATATATTACAAACAACAGAGGTCCCAGGACAGAGCCTTGAGGCACTCCACTTACAACATTTTCCCACTCTGACTTGACTCCATTTATACTAACTCTGTTTCCTTTGATATAGTCATGCCCTAATCCAGCTTAATATAGCACCCCCAATACCATGAGCCTCTATTTTTTAATCAGTCTTTCATGTGGCACTGTATCGAAAGCTTTGCTAAAGTCAAGGTACACAACATCACAATCCTTACCACTATCAACTGCCTCAACTATGCTGGAATAAAACTGCCAACTGCCTCAACTATGCTGGACATTTAAATTTTGCCCTAAAATATATGGTTACTCCCCATCCTCGTCTAATATATTTATGTGTGTGAAATTAGTGAAATTCTTTTTTTGATATTAAGCAAATATTTCTGTTTACAACTGAAATTGAAAGTTTGATTCGGGCTACCGGGTCACTCCCTTCGGTAACCAGTTCCCTATAATACAGATAGAGATATAGTATAACAATTAGGGTACACTCAATTAAATTTGTATTGAAAATATAGTAGCAAAAAAGTCAAGGTAAGTAAAAATACTTATTGATCTGTAACATTTATTTAAGGTAATATTTTTCTTTACTCATGATGATCCCAAATCATTCACCGAACATCCACATAAAAAACAAAAACATAAAAAAGCATAAAAAACTCATCAGGCTCGTTATCAATCTTCTCTAACATATGTTGTGAAATTGATGCTGCATCACATTCTACTTCTTGTTGTTCCACAGAAAACTCATCAGGATCATGCTCAATCTTCACTAACATGTTGTGGAACTGAAGCTGCATCACATTCTGTTCCGGTTGTTCCGCGAGAAAATTCATCAGGATCATGCTCAATCTTTACTAAGATATGTTGTGGAATTGATACTGCATCACATTCTGATTCTTGTTCACTCCAAAACTCATTAGAATCATTACCAAACTTCACTAACATATGTTGTGGAATTTTTCCCCCATCAAATTCTGCTTCCGGTTTGTCAGTAGAAAATTCATCAGGATCATGCTCAATCTTTACTAACATATGTTGTGGAATTGAGGCTTCTTGTTCACTCCAAAACTCATCAGGATCATGCTCAATCTTTACTAACATATGTTGTGGATTTGATGCTGCATCATATTCTGCTTCTTGTTCACTCCAAAATTCATCAGGATCATTATCAAACTTCACTAACATATGTTGTGGAATTGATGACACATCACATTCTGCTTCTTTTTGCTCGCTTGGGCAACGATTAAATTTATCATCAGAGCGCACCAACACATGCCTAAATGTTTTCTCACACTCTTCACACTTGCGAGATGTATCACCTGTATGCACTCTTACATTCTTCATATGTCTGTAACTTTTGCCACAATCAGGACACTTATGAGGCTTATCCCACAAATGTTGCAACATGTGCTGTTGCATATTGCGACGGTGTTTGAATTTTCTCGCACACTCAGGACACTCGTGAGGCTTATCATGTACTGAATGTACTAACAGATGTTGTTTCAACCTCTCAGAGGTCTTGAACTTTTTCGTACATTCAGGACACTCGTGAGGCATATCATCAGAATGTACTAGCAAGTGTTTTCTCAAATATATAGAGTTCTTAAATTTTCTCGCACACTCAGGACATTCGTGAGGTCTATCACGAGAAGGTAGTAACAAGTGATTTTTCAAATTTGCATAGCTCTTAAATTTTCTCGCACACTCAGAACACTCGTGAGGCCTCTCATCAGTATGTACTGTCAAGTGTTTTCTCAAAGTGCTAATATTCTTGAATTTTCTCGCAGTCAGAACACTCGAAATACTTATCACCAGAATGTACTAACAAATGCTTTTTTAAAGTGCTAATGTTCTTGAATTTTGTCGCACACTCAAAACACTTGTCATGTATTTATGTCATGAGTGACGTTAATTTGAGTGGAATAAACTGGTTGAACAAAACAGGGAATAGTGAAGCAGAAGATTTTCTAGAATTAATTGACGATTGCTTTCTTACGCAACACATTAAGGAACCAACACGGGAAAAAAATATTTTAGATTTAGTGTTAACTAACAGGGAAACACAAATTAATGGCATCGAAATAGGGAGTGAGCTAGGGAACAGTGATCACAAAGAAATCAGATTTGGCATAGAATGGAATAGACCTGTAGGAGAAAATTCTGTTAAAGTGCCAGATTTTCGAAAAGCTGATTTTAATAGCCTAAGAAATTTGTTGGGTCAAATTGATTGGAAAGTCTTGGGTATGGGGTGTGGGCCGGTCTTGGAGCGAGACATGAACCCAGCGATAGGTGATGTAAATGGGGATTTCGATGTGGATTCAATATATAACGTATTTAAGAATATTCTAAACAAAGCACAGGAACGTAGTATACCACACAAATTGAATAGATCGAATACTAATGACCCAAAGTGGATAACAAAGAATTTGAAGAACCTTATAGGTAAAAAGGGATCTGGGAGTTATAATTAGTAAGAATTTAAAACAAAAGGATCAATGCATAAATGTTCGTAATAAGGCAAATAGGACACTCGGATTTATTAATCGCAGCGTAAGTAACAAGACACCTGGTGTGGTTCTCAAGCTATATCTTGCTCTGGTTAGGCCCCATTTAGATTATGCAGTTCAGTTTTGGTCGCCATATTATAGAATGGATATAAATTCACTTGAACGTGTCCAGCGTAGGATGACTAAGTTAATTCCCCAAATTAGAAATCTTTCATATGAAGAAAGATTAACAAAGCTTAATTTGCATTCACTGGAAAGGCGAAGAGTTAGGGGTGACATGATAGAGGTATACAAGTGGGTGAATGGACATAACAAAGGGGATATTAATAGGGTATTGAAAGTATCAACACAGGACAGAACGCGAAACAATGGGTATAAATTGGATAAGTTTAGATTTAGGAAAGACTTGGGTAAATACTGGTTCAGTAACAGGGTTGTTGATTTGTGGAACCAATTGCCGCGTAACATTGTGGAGGTGGGGTCCCTCGATTGTTTCAAGCATGGGTTGGACATGTATATGAGTGTGATTGGGTGGTTATAAATAGGAGCTGCCTCGTATGGGCCAATAGGCCTTCTGCAGTTGCCTTTGTTCTTATGTTCTTATGTAAAAGAGAGCTTGGTACAAGAGGATTAAAAATGGGGAGGTCACTTTAGAACAGGAATTCGTACAACTGGTTAGAAATGTTAAAAAAGAGATAAGGAAAGCAAAAAGAAACTATGAAGTTCGTATAGCAGGGCAAGCAAAGACAAATCCTAAAGGGCTTTTTCAGTTATATCGAACTAAGACTAGGGAAAGGATAGGTCCATTAAAAACTGAGACAGGTCAAATAACAGATAGTGATGAAGAGATGAGTAGTATTTTTAATAAATATTTTGTATCTGTATTTACTAAAGAGGAACTTAGCAATATGCCTTCAGCCGAACAAGTCTATGTGGGTGGGAACGAGGACAGGTTGACGAGTTTAGCAGTTACCAGGGAGGATGTTCTTAAACAAATAGAAAAACTCAAACCAAACAAATCCCCAGGGCCGGATGAAGTGTTTGCCAGGGCTAAAGAAAGGAAAGGGAGCTTTGTGACCCACTGTCAATCATATTTAATAAATCAATAGAGTCAGGCAGAGTGCCAGAGTTTTGGAAAGTTGCTAATGTGATACCAGTTTTTAAGAAAGGAGATAGATCACTTGCGTCTAACTATCGACCAATTAGCCTAACGTCTATTGTGGGAAAGTTACTCGAATCTATAATAGCAAATAAAATTCGTCTTCATCTTGAAAAACATAAATTAATAATTGAGTCGCAACATGGTTTATAAATGGCCGTTCATGTTTAACAAATTTGTTATCTTTTTATTCTAGCATAGTTGAGGCAGTTGATAGTGGTAAGGATTGTGATGTTGTGTACCTTGACTTTAGCAAAGCTTTTGATACAGTGCCACATGAAAGACTGATTAAAAAGATAGAGGCTCATGGTATTGGGGGTGCTATATTAAGCTGGATTAGGGCATGGCTATACCAAAGGAAACAAGAGTTAGTATAAATGGAGTCAAGTCAGAGTGGGAAAAGTTGTAAGTGGAGTGCCTCAAGGCTCTGTCCTGGGACCTCTGTTGTTTATAATATATATAAATGATTTAGATTCAGGTTTGAGTAGCAACATTTGCAAATTTGCCAATGATACGAAAATCGGTAGGGAAATTAATTCGGAGGAGGACTCACTATCACTTCAAGTTGATCTAGATAGGGTTTTGAAATGGTCAAAGGACTGGCAGATGCAGTTTAATGCTGATAAATGTAAAGTTCTGAGGCTAGGTAATGATGATAGAGTTACAAGATACGAGCTAGATGGTGTTGAGATTGCGAAAGGGATCTAGGAGTTATGATTAGTAAGAATTTAAAACAAAAGGATCAATGCATGAATGTTCGTAACAAGGCAAATCGGACACTCGGATTTATTAATCGCAGCGTTAGTAACAAGACATCTGGTGTGGTTCTCAAGCTATATCTTGCTCTTGTTAGGCCCCATTTAGATTATGCAGTTCAGTTTTGGTCGCCATATTATAGAATGGATATATTGTATTAGTGCAGGGGGTAATGATGTTGGACGGGTTAGGAGTGAGGAACTATTACAGAGATACTTGACAGCCATTGAATTAGTTAGGAGCAAGGGAGGAATCCCGATCATATGTGGCATTCTTCCAAGAAAGGGAGTGGGAAATGAATGGATGTCGAGGGCACTTTGTGTCAATTGCCGGCTGGAAAGATATTGCAAATCAAATGCAATATCTTTCATAGACAACTGGGAACACTTCTATGGAAGGAATGAAATGTATGCTCGTGATGGGGTGCATCTATCGAGAGCTGGGGTTGTTGCTGTTGCGAACTCGTTGGAAGAAGGGGTTAGAAGAGTAACCTTCTTGGAGCGTGACATGAACCCAGCGATAGGTGATGTAAATGGGGATTTCGATGTGGATTCAATATATAACTTATTTAAGAATATTTTAAACAAAGCACAGAAACGTAGTATACCACACAAATTGAATAGATCGATTACTAATGACCCAAAGTGGATAACAAAGAATTTGAAGAACCTTATAGGTAAAAAGAGAGCTTGGTACAAAAGGATTAAAAATGGTCACTTTAGAACAGGAATTTGTACAACTGGTTAGAAATGTTAAAAAAGAGATAAGGAAAGATTAAAAAGATAGAGGCTCATGGTATTGGTGGTACTATACTAAACTGGATTAGGGCATGGCTATACCAAAGGAAACAGAGAGTTAGTATAAATTGAGTCAATTCAGAGTGGGAAAATGTTGTAAGTGGAGTGCCTCAAGGCTCTGTTCTGGGACCTCTGTTGTTTATAATATATATAAATGATTTAGATTCAGGTTTGAGTAGCAACATTTGCAAATTTGCCGATGATACGAAAATCGGCAGGGAAATTAATTCGGAGGAGGACTCACTATCACTTCAAGTTGATCTAGATAGGGTTTTGAAATGGTCCAAGGATTGGCAGATGCAGTTTAATGCTGATAAATGTAAAGTTCAAATGTAAATGTAAATGATAAAATTGATGATAAAAACGGTGAAAATCGCGTCCAGGAATCATTACGGAATGTGAGTATGGGTCAGTGTCTCACCTATTTGCCTTATTATGAACATTCAGGCTTTGATTCTTTTGTTTTAAATTCTTACTAATCATATCTCCCAGATCCCTTTCACAATCCGACTTCGCAATCTTAACACCATCAAGCTCGTATCCTGTAACTATATCATGATTACCTAGCCTCAGAACTTTACATTTATCAGCATTAAACTGCATCTGCCAATCTTTTGACCATTTCAAAACCCCTATTCAGATCAACTTGAAGTGACAGTGAGTCTTCTTCTGTGTACCGATTTTTGTATTATCTGGAAATTTGCAGATGTTGCTACTCAAAACTGAATCTAAATCATTTATATATATTATAAACAACAGAGGTACCAGGACAGAGCCTTGAGGTACTCCACTAACAACATTATCCCACTCTGACTTAACCCCATTTATACTAACTCTGTTTCCTTTGGAATAGCCATCCCCTAATCTAACTTAATATTGCACCCCCTATACCATGAGCCTCTAATTTTTTAATCAGTCTTTCATGTGGCACTGTATCAAAAGCTTTCCTAAAGTCACAATCCTTACCACTATCAACTGCCTCAACTATGCTGGACACCATTTAAATTTTTCCCTAAAATATATGGCTACTCCCCATCCTCGTCTAATATATTTATCTCTGTGAATTCGGTTAAATTCTTTATTTGATATTCAGCAAATATTTCTGTTTACAACTGGCTCATTCCGGCTACCGGGTCACTCGCCTGGGTAACCAATTCCCTATAATACAGATAGAGATATAGTATAACAATTAGGGTACACTCAATTAAATTTGTAGTGAAAATATAGTAGTAAAAAAGTCAAGGTAAGTAAAAATACTTATTGATCTGTAACATTTATTTAGGGTAATATTTTTCTTTACTCATGATGATCCCAAATCATTCACCAAACATCCACATAAAAAACAAAAACATAAAAAAGCATAAAAAACTCATCAGGCTCGTTATCAATCTTCTCTAACATATGTTGTGAAATTGATGCTGCATCACATTCTACTTCTTGTTGTTCCACAGAAAACTCATCAGGATCATGCTCAATCTTCACTAACATGTTGTGGAACTGAAGCTGCATCACATTCTGTTCCGGTTGTTCCGCGAGAAAATTCATCAGGATCATGCTCAATCTTCACTAAAATATGTTGTGGAATTGATGCTGCATCACATTCTGCTTCTTGTTCACTCTAAAACTCATCAGGATCTTTACGAAACTTCACTAACATGTCATGGAATTGATGCTGCATCACATTCTCTTTCTTGTGGTTCCACAGAAAACTCATCAGGATCATGCTCAATCTTTACTAAGATATGTTGTGGAATTGATGCTGCATCACATTCTGATTCTTGTTCACTCCAAAACTCATTAGAATCATTACCAAACTTCACTAACATATGTTGTGGAATTTTTCCCGCATCACATTCTGCTTCCGGTTTGTCAGTAGAAAATTCATCAGGATCATGCTCAATCTTTACTAACATATGTTGTGGAATTGAGGCTTCTTGTTCACTCCAAAACTCATCAGGATCATGCTCAATCTTTACTAACATATGTTGTGGATTTGATGCTGCATCATATTCTGCTTCTTGTTCACTCCAAAATTCATCAGGATCATTATCAAACTTCACTAACATATGTTGTGGAATTGATGACACATCACATTCTGCTTCTTTTTGCTCGCTTGGGCAACGATTAAATTTATCATCAGAGCGCACCAACACATGCCTAAATGTTTTCTCACACTCTTCACACTTGCGAGATGTATCACCTGTATGCACTCTTACATTCTTCATATGTCTGTAACTTTTGCCACAATCAGGACACTTATGAGGCTTATCCCGCAAATGTTGCAACATGTGCTGTTGCATATTGCGACGGTTGTTTGAATTTTCTCGCACACTCAGGACACTCGTGAGGCTTATCATGTACTGAATTGTACTAACAGAGTTGTTTCAAACCTCTCAGAGGTATTGAAACTTTTCGTTACATTCAGGACACTCGTGAGGCATATCATC
>WNGS01018166.1:8922-22349 GCA_020271785.1 Procambarus virginalis | reverse complement strand
CCCTATTCAGATCAACTTGAAGTGACAGTGAGTCTCTTCTGTGTACCGATTTTTGTATTATCTGGAATTTGCAGATGTTGCTACTCAAAACTGAATCTAAATCATTTATATATATTATAAACAAAGAGGTACCAGGACAGAGCCTTGAGGTACTCCACTAACAACATTATCCCACTCTGACTTAACCCCATTTATACTAACTCTGTTTCCTTTGGAATAGCCATCCCCTAATCTAACTTAATATAGCACCCCCTATACATGAGCCTCTAATTTTTTAATCAGTCTTCATGTGGCACTGTATCAAAAGCTTTCCTAAAGTCACAATCCTTACCACTATCAACTGCCTCAACTATGCTGGACACCATTTAAATTTTCCCTAAAATATATGGCTACTCCCCATCCTCGTCTAATATATTATCTCTGTGAATTCGGTTAAATTCTTTATTTGATATTCAGCAAATATTTCTGTTTACAACTGGCTCATTCCGGCTACCGGGTCACTCGCCTGGGTAACCAATTCCTAATACAGATAGAGATATAGTATAACAATTAGGGTACACTCAATTAAATTGTAGTGAAAATATAGTAAAAAAGTCAAGGTAAGTAAAAAACTTATTGATCTGTAACATTTATTTAGGGTAATATTTTTCTTGATCTTAAACATTCACCGAACATCACATAAAAAACTCATCAGGCTCATTATCAAACTTCTCTAACATATGTTGTGAAGTTGATGCTGCATCACATTCTACTTGTTGTTCCACGATCATCATCAGGATCATGAACTCAGTCTCATGATCTCAGTCTCAGTCATGCTCAGGAATTCATCAGGATCATGCTCAATCTTCAAAATATGTTGTGGAATTGATGCTGCATCACATTCTGCTTCTTGTTCACTCTAAAACTCATCAGGATCTTTACAAACTTCACTAACATGTCATGGAATTGATGCTGCATCACATTCTCTTCTTGTGGTTCCACAGAAAACTCATCAGGATCATGCTCAATCTTTACTAAGATACATGTGATGCTGCATCACATTCTGATTCTTGTTCACTCCAAAACTCATTAGAATCATTACCAAACTTCACTAACATATGTTGTGGAATTTTTCCCGCATCACATTCTGCTTCCGGTTGGTCAGTAGAAAATTCATCAGGATCATGCTCAATCTTTACAAACATATGTTGTGGAATTGAGGTTCATCACATTCTGCTTCATGTTCACTCCAAAACTCATCAGGATCATGCTCAATCTTTACTAACATATGTTGTGGATTTGATGCTGCATCATATTCTGCTTCTTGTCACTCCAAAATTCATCAGGATCATTATCAAACTTCACTAACATATGTTGTGGAATTGATGACACATCACATTCTGCTTCTTTTGCTCGCTTGGGCAACGATTAAATTTATCATCAGAGCGCACCAACACATGCCTAAATGTTTTCTCACACTCTTCACACTTGCGAGATGTATCACCTGTATGCACTCTTACATTCTTCATATGTCTGTAACTTTTGCCACAATCAGGACACTTATGAGGCTTATCCCGCAAATGTTGCAACATGTGCTGTTGCATATTGCGACGGTGTTTGAATTTTCTCGCACACTCAGGACACTCGTGAGGCTTATCATGTACTGAATGTACTAACAGATGTTGTTGCAACCTCTCAGAGGTCTTGAACTTTTTCGTACATTCAGGACACTCGTGAGGCATATCATCAGAATGTACTAGCAAGTGTTTTCTCAAATATATAGAGTTCTTAAATTTTCTCGCACACTCAGGACATTCGTGAGGTCTATCACGAGAATGTACTAACAAGTGATTTTTCAAATTTGCATAGCTCTTAAATTTTCTCGCACACTCAGAACACTCGTGAGGCCTCTCATCAGTATGTACTGTCAAGTGTTTTCTCAAAGTGCTAATATTCTTGAATTTTCTCGCACAGTCAGAACACTCGAAATACTTATCACCAGAATGTACTAACAAATGCTTTTTTTAAAGTGCTAATGTTCTTGAATTTTGTCGCACACTCAAAACACTGGAGAGACTTATCATCTGAATGAACTAACAGGTGACGTCTCAAACTTTTAGAGGTCTTGAACTTTCTCGTACAATGAGGACACGAGTAGGGCTTAACATCGCAATCATCTTCCAAGTGTAGTCTCGAACCTCTACTGTTCTTGAATTTTTTCTCACTCTTGGGACACTTGTTTGGATTATCAAACATATGCCTTGTCAAAGAGGTAAGGTCCTTGAATTTTATTTGGCACTCGGGACACTTATGGGTCTTACCACCAGTACGAATCATTACGTTAGTTTTCATATCTGCAAGTTGATATGAAAGCAATGTTCCCGTAAGTCCAGGAATTGTTTAATATGAAGCAGATGATGAGTCACAATGACTCATCAGTGATGAGAATTGTGCAGATGATGAGTCACAATAACGTGGCGAAAGAAATCTTGTCCAATCCACACACTAGAAGATGAGACGACGAAGTTGCAGTCTCTCCTGGACCATTATCAAGTCGATAGTGATGACAGCCACGAGACGCGTGTACATATAAATTAAGATTGAGGTGAGGAGCAGATAAGAGGAGGTGAAAGGTAAGAACAACAAGAAAGAATGGAGATACGGTTGGGATGGGTGTAAGAAAGAGGAGAAAGACAAAAAAGAAGAGGGGAAAGATAATAAAAACAAAAGAATTAATTTTACCACACAATCTCATTGATGTATATGTTTAGCCTACGCTTGAAACAATCAAGGGATTCTATTTCTATTATGTTACGCGGTAAATGGTTCCACAAATCAACAAGAACGAATTGATATAAATTCACATTTGTGTGTAATGAAGTAAGGGCGAAGAGTTAGAACGGCCTATTGACACAGCTCGAGTGCATGGGGGAATTGTGTAACATCCTGGTTTGTGTCTCGGAGAGGCTGCAGGATCCAAGTAAATTCAGTAGAAATTCTGGTTACAATTCTTATCCATGTCGTAGCTCAGTCGAATGAAGCAGCGTCTGGGATGCACGCTGCCGTAGGTTCGAATCCTCGTCACGGCTCCTGTGGATTTGTTCTGTGGCTAGATAATGTTGATAGAGTTACAAAATACGAGCTAGATGGTGTCGAGATTGCGAAAGTGATCTGGGCGTTCTGATTAGTAAGAATTCAAAACCAAAGGATCAATGCATGAATCCTCGTAATAAGGCAAATAGGACACTGGGATTAATTAATCGAAGCGTTTGTAGCCAGATACCTGGAGTTAAGAACATACGAACATAAGAACAAAGGCAACTGCAGAAGGCCTATTGGCCCATACGAGGCAGCTCCTATTTATAACAACCCAATCCCACTCATATACTTGTCCAACCCATGCTTGAAACAATCGAGGGACCCCACCTCCACAATGTTACGCGGTAATTGGTTCCACAAATCAACAACCCTGTTACTGAACCAGTATTTACCCAAGTCTTTCCTAAATCTTAACTTATCCAATTTATACCCATTGTTTCGCGTTCTGTCCTGTGTTGATACTTTTAATACCCTATTAATATCCCCTTTGTTATGTCCATTCATCCACTTGTAAACCTCTATCATGTCACCCCTAACACTTCGCCTTTCCAGTGAATGCAACTTAAGCTTTGTTAATCTTTCTTCATATGAAAGATTTCTAATTTGGGGAATTAACTTAGTCATCCTACGCTGGACACGTTCAAGTAAATTTATATCCATTCTATAATATGGCGACCAAAACTGAACTGCATAATCTAAATATTATAGATATTATTGCACTTACCGAAACGTGGATGAATGTAGATAATAGAGAACTATTAGCTGAATATCAAATAAATGGATTTAAACTATTTCAGACAGATAGATATATTAGACGAGGAGGTGGAGTAGCCATATACGTTAGGAACAATTTGAAATGTAGTCTCAAAGAGGGAATCAAAACTGAGCCACACACAGAAACTATTTGGATAGAATTAAACGAAAAAGCAAATAATATTATAATAGGAGTTATATATAGGCCACCAAATTTAGACAGAATGGAAGCAAACCATCTATGGGATGAAATATCTAGAGCATCTAGATCTAACAGTATTTATGTCATGGGTGACTTTAATTTTAGTGGAATAAACTAGTTGAACAAAACAGGGAATAGTGAAGCAGAAGATTTTCTAGAATTATTTGACGATTGCTTTCTTACACAACACATTAAGGAACCAACACGGGAAAATAATATTTTAGATTTAGTGTTAACTAACAGGGAAACACAAATTAATGACATCGAAATAGGGAGTGAGCTAGGGAACAGTGATCACAAAGAAATCAGATTTAGCATAGAATGGAATAGACCTGTAGGAGAAAATTCTGTTAAAGTGCCAGATGGATATAAATTCACTTGAAAGTGACTAAGTTAATTCCCCAACTTAGAAATCTTTCATATGAAGAAAGATTAACAAAGCTTAATTTGCATTCACTGGAAAGGCGAAGAGTTAGGGGTGACATGATAGAGGTTTACAAGTGGATGAATGGACATAACAAAGGGGATATTAATAGGGTATTAAAAGTATCAACACAGGACAGAACGCGAAACAATGGGTATAAATTGGATAAGTTAAGATTTAGGAAAGACTTGGGTAAATACTGGTTCAGTAACAGGGTTGTTGATTTGTGGAACCAATTGCCGCGTAACATTGTGGAGGTGGGGTCCCTCGATTGTTTCAAGCATGGGTTGGACAAGTATATGAGTGGGATTGGGTTGTTATAAATAGGAGCTGCCTCGTATGGGCCAATAGGCCTTCTGCAGTTGCCTTTGTTCTTATGTTCTTATGTTTCGAAAAGCTGATTTTAATAGCCTAAGAAATTTTTTGGGTCAAATTGATTGGAAAGTCTTGGGTATGGGGTGTGGGCCGGTCTTGGAGCGAGACATAAACCCAGCGATAGGTGATGTAAATGGGGATTTCGATGTGGATTCAATATATAACTTATTTAAGAATATTCTAAACAAAGCACAGGAACGTAGTATACCACACAAATTGAATAGATCGAATACTAATGACCCAAAGTGGATAACAAAGAATTTGAAGAACCTTATAGGTAAAAAGAGAACTTGGTACAAGAGGATTAAAAATGGGGAGGTCACTTTAGAACAGGAATTCGTACAACTGGTTAGAAATGTTAAAAAAGAGATAAGGAAAGCAAAAAGAAACTATGAAGTTCGTATAGCAGGGCAAGCAAAGACAAATCCTAAATGGCTTTTTCAGTTATATCGAACTAAGACTAGGGAAAGGATAGGTCCATTAAAAACTGAGACAGGTCAAATAACAGATAGTGATGAAGAGATGAGTAGTATTTTTAATAAATATTTTGTATCTGTATTTACTAAAGAGGAACTTAGCAATATGCCTTCAGCCGAACAAGTCTATGTGGGTGGGAACGAGGACAGGTTGACGAGTTTAGCAGTTACCAGGGAGGATGTTCTTAAACAAATAGAAAAACTCAAACCAAACAAATCCCCAGGGCCGGATGAAGTGTTTGCCAGGGTGCTTAAAGAAAGGAAAGGGGAGCTTTGTGACCCACTGTCAATCATATTTAATAAATCAATAGAGTCAGGCAGAGTGCCAGAGTTTTGGAAAGTTGCTAATGTGATACCAGTTTTTAAGAAAGGAGATAGATCACTTGCGTCTAACTATCGACCAATTAGCCTAACGTCTATTGTGGGAAAGTTACTCGAATCTATAATAGCAAATAAAATTCGTCTTCATCTTGAAAAACATAAATTAATAATTGAGTCGCAACATGGTTATATAAATGGCCGTTCATGTTTAACAAATTTGTTATCTTTTTATTCTAGCATAGTTGAGGCAGTTGATAGTGGTAAGGATTGCGATGTTGTGTACCTTGACTTTAGCAAAGCTTTTGATACAGTGCCACATGAAAGACTGATTAAAAAGATAGAGGCTCATGGTATTGGGGGTGCTATATTAAGCTGGATTAGGGCATGGCTATACCAAAGGAAACAAAGAGTTAGTATAAATGGAGTCAAGTCAGAGTGGGAAAAAGTTGTAAGTGGAGTGCCTCAAGGCTCTGTCCTGGGACCTCTGTTGTTTATAATATATATAAATGATTTAGATTCAGGTTTGAGTAGCAACATTTGCAAATTTGCCAATGATACGAAAATCGGTAGGGAAATTAATTCGGAGGAGGACTCACTAGACTATCTAGACCCTATCTAGACCAAGTTGGGTTTTGAAATGGTCAAAGGACTGGCAGATGCAGTAACAGGGCGGCTGATAAATGTAAAGTTCTGAGGCTAGGTAATGATGATAGAGTTACAAGATACGAGCTAGATGGTGTTGAGATTGCGAAAGGGATCTAGGAGTTATGATTAGTAAGAATTTAAAACAAAAGGATCAATGCATGAATGTTCGTAACAAGGCAAATCGGACACTCGGATTTATTAATCGCAGCGTTAGTTACAAGACATCTGGTGTGGTTCTCAAGATATATCTTGCTCTTGTTAGGCCCCATTTAGATTATGCAGTTCAGTTTTGGTCGCCATATTATAGAATGGATATATTGTATTAGTGCAGGGGGTAATGATGTTGGACGGGTTAGGAGTGAGGAACTATTACAGAGATTCTTGACAGCCATTGAATTAGTTAGGAGCAAGGGAGGAAACCCGATCATATGTGGCATTCTTCCAAGAAAGGGAGTGGGAAATGAATGGATGTCGAGGGCACTTTGTGTCAATTGCCGGCTGGAAAGATATTGCAAATCAAATGCAATATCTTTCATAGACAACTGGGAACACTTCTATGGAAGGAATGAAATGTATGCTCGTGATGGGGTGCATCTATCGAGAGCTGGGGTTGTTGCTGTTGCGAACTCGTTGGAAGAAGGGGTTAGAAGAGTAACCTTCTTGGAGCGTGACATGAACCCAGCGATAGGTGATGTAAATGGGGATTTCGATGTGGATTCAATATATAACTTATTTAAGAATATTTTAAACAAAGCACAGAAACGTAGTATACCACACAAATTGAATAGATCGATTACTAATGACCCAAAGTGGATAACAAAGAATTTGAAGAACCTTATAGGTAAAAAGAGAGCTTGGTACAAAAGGATTAAAAATGGTCACTTTAGAACAGGAATTTGTACAACTGGTTAGAAATGTTAAAAAAGAGATAAGGAAAGATTAAAAAGATAGAGGCTCATGGTATTGGTGGTACTATACTAAACTGGATTAGGGCATGGCTATACCAAAGGAAACAGAGAGTTAGTATAAATTGAGTCAATTCAGAGTGGGAAAATGTTGTAAGTGGAGTGCCTCAAGGCTCTGTTCTGGGACCTCTGTTGTTTATAATATATATAAATGATTTAGATTCAGGTTTGAGTAGCAACATTTGCAAATTTGCCGATGATACGAAAATCGGCAGGGAAATTAATTCGGAGGAGGACTCACTATCACTTCAAGTTGATCTAGATAGGGTTTTGAAATGGTCCAAGGATTGGCAGATGCAGTTTAATGCTGATAAATGTAAAGTTCAAATGTAAATGTAAATGATAAAATTGATGATAAAAACGGTGAAAATCGCGTCCAGGAATCATTACGGAATGTGAGTATGGGTCAGTGTCTCACCTATTTGCCTTATTATGAACATTCAGGCTTTGATTCTTTTGTTTTAAATTCTTACTAATCATATCTCCCAGATCCCTTTCACAATCCGACTTCGCAATCTTAACACCATCAAGCTCGTATCCTGTAACTATATCATGATTACCTAGCCTCAGAACTTTACATTTATCAGCATTAAACTGCATCTGCCAATCTTTTGACCATTTCAAAACCCCTATTCAGATCAACTTGAAGTGACAGTGAGTCTTCTTCTGTGTACCGATTTTTGTATTATCTGGAAATTTGCAGATGTTGCTACTCAAAACTGAATCTAAATCATTTATATATATTATAAACAACAGAGGTACCAGGACAGAGCCTTGAGGTACTCCACTAACAACATTATCCCACTCTGACTTAACCCCATTTATACTAACTCTGTTTCCTTTGGAATAGCCATCCCCTAATCTAACTTAATATAGCACCCCCTATACCATGAGCCTCTAATTTTTTAATCAGTCTTTCATGTGGCACTGTATCAAAAGCTTTCCTAAAGTCACAATCCTTACCACTATCAACTGCCTCAACTATGCTGGACACCATTTAAATTTTTCCCTAAAATATATGGCTACTCCCCATCCTCGTCTAATATATTTATCTCTGTGAATTCGGTTAAATTCTTTATTTGATATTCAGCAAATATTTCTGTTTACAACTGGCTCATTCCGGCTACCGGGTCACTCGCCTGGGTAACCAATTCCCTATAATACAGATAGAGATATAGTATAACAATTAGGGTACACTCAATTAAATTTGTAGTGAAAATATAGTAAAAAAGTCAAGGTAAGTAAAAATACTTATTGATCTGTAACATTTATTTAAGGTAATATTTTTCTTTGATCTTAAATCATTCACCGAACATCCACATAAAAAACTCATCAGGCTCATTATCAAACTTCTCTAACATATGTTGTGAAGTTGATGCTGCATCACATTCTACTTCTTGTTGTTCCACAGATCATGCTCAGGATCATGAACTCAGTCTTCATGATCCTCAGTCTCAGTCATGCTCAGGAACTCATCAGGATCATGCTCAGTCTTCACTAACATGTTGTGGAATTGATGCTGCATCACATTCTGCTTCTTGTTCACTCTAAAACTCATCAGGATCATTACCAAACTTCACTAACATGTCATAGAATTAATGCTGCATCACATTCTGCTTCTTGTGGTTCCACAGAAAACTCATCAGGATCATGCTCAATCTTTACTAACATAACATGTGATGCTGCATCACATTCTGCTTCTTGTTCACTCCAAAACTCATTAGAATCATTACCAAACTTCACTAACATATGTTGTGGAATTTTTCCCGCATCACATTCTGCTTCCGGTTGGTACCTAGAAAATTCATCAGGATCATGTTCAATCTTTACTAACATATGTCGTGGAATTGAGGCTGCATCACATTCTGCTTCATGTTCACTCCAAAACTCATCAGGATCATGCTCAATCTTTACTAGCATATGTTGTGGATTTGATGCTGCATCACATTCTGCTTCTTGTTCACTCCTAAACTCATCAGGATCATGCTCAATCTTTACTAACATATGTTGTGGAATTGATGACACATCACATTCTGCTTCTTTTTGCTCGCTTGGGCAACGATTAAATTTATCATCAGAGCGCACCAACACATGCCTAAATGTTTTCTCACACTCTTCACACTTGCGAGATGTATCACCTGTATGCACTCTTACATTCTTCATATATCTGTAACTTTTGCCACAATCAGGACACTTATGAGGCTTATCCCGCAAATGTTGCAACATGTGCTGTTGCATATTGCGACGGTGTTTGTATTTTCTCGCACACTCAGGACACTCGTGAGGCTTATCATGTACTGAATGTACTAACAGATGTTGTTTCAACCTTTCAGAGGTCGTGAACTTTTTCGCACATTCAGGACACCCGTGAGGCCTATCATCAGAATGTACTAAGAAGTGTTTTCTCAAATATGTAGAGTTCTTAAATTTTCTCGCACACTCAGGACATTCGTGAGGTAACAAATGATTATCACGAGATAATCTATCACGAGAATGTACTAACAAGTGATTTTTCAAATTTGCATAGCTCTTAAATTTTCTCGCACACTCAGAACACTCGTGAGGCCTCTCATCAGTATGTACTGTCAAGTGTTTTCTCAAAGTGCTAATATACTTGAATTTTCTCGCACACTCAGGACATTCGTGAGGTAACAAATGATTATCACGAGATAATCTATCACGAGAATGTACTAACAAGTGATTTTTCAAATTTGCATAGCTCTTAAATTTTCTCGCACACTCAGAACACTCGTGAGGCCTCTCATCAGTATGTACTGTCAAGTGTTTTCTCAAAGTGCTAATATACTTGAATTTTCTCGCACAGTCAGAACACTCTAAATACTTATCACCAGAATGTACTAACAAATGCTTCTTTAAAGTGCTAATGTTCTTGAATTTTGTCGCACACTCAAAACACTCGAGAGACTTATCATCTGAATGAACTAACAGGTGACGTCTCAAAGTTTTAGAGGTCTTGAACTTTCTCGCACAATGAGGACACGAGTAGGGCTTAACATCACAATCATCTTCCAAGTGCAGTCTCAAACCTCTACTGTTCTTGAATTTTTTCTCACACTTGGGACACTTGTTTGGATTATCGTCAGAATGTACAAACATATGCCATGTCAAAGTGCTAAGGTCCTTGAATTTTATTTGGCACTCGGGACACTTATGGGGCTTACCACCAGTACGAATCATTACGTTAGTTTTCATATCTGCAAGTTGATATGAAAGCAATGTTCCCGTAAGTCCAGTAATTGTTTAATATATTGTGCAGATGATGAGTCACAATAACGTGGCGAAAGAAATCTTGTCCAATCCACACACTAGAAGATGAGACGACGAAGTTGCAGTCTCTCCTGGACCATTATCAAGTCGATAGTGATGACTGCGACGAGACGCGGGTATATATAAATTAAGATTGAGGTGAGGAGCAGGTAACAGGAGGTGAAAGGTAAGAACAACAAGAAAAAAAGGAGATACGGTTGGGATGGGTGTACGAAAGAGGAGAAAGACAAAAAAGAAGAGGGGAATGATTATAAAAACAAAAGAATTAATTTTACCACACAATCTCATTGATGTATATGTTTAGCCTACGCTTGAAACAATCAAGGGATCCTATTTCTATTATGTTACGCGGTAATAGATATAAATTCGAACGAATAGATATAAATTCACATTTGTGTGTAATGAAGTAAGGGCGAAGAGTTAGAACGGCCTTTTGACACAGCTCGAGTGCATGGGGGAATTGTGTAACATCCTGGTTTGTGTCTCGGAGAGGCTGCAGGATCCAAGTAAATTCAGTAGAAATTCTGGTTACAATTCTTATCCATGTCGTAGCTCAGTCGATTAAAGCAGCGTCTGGGATGCTCGCGGACGTTGGTTCGAATCCTCCTCACGGCTCTTGTGGATTTGTTCTGTGGCTAGATAATGTTGATAGAGTTACAAAATACGAGCTAGATGGTGTTGAGATTGCGAAAGTGATCTGAGAGTTCTGATTAGTAAGAATTCAAAACCAAAGGATCAATGCATGAATGCTCGTAATAAAGCAAATAGGACACTGAGATTAATTAATCGAAGCGTTTGTAGCCAGATACCTGGAGTTGTTCTTCAGCTAAATCTTGCTCTGGTTAGGCTCCATTTAGATTATACAGTTCAGTTTTGGTCGCTGTACAATAGAATGGATATACATTCTCATGGTATTTGGGGTGCTATAAGAACATAAGAACAAAGGTAATTGGCCCATACGAGGCAGCTTCTATTTATAACCACCCAATCCCACTCATATACATGTCCAACCCACGCTTAAAACAATCGAGGGACCCCACCTCCACCACGTTACGCGTCAGTTGGTTCCACATATCAACAACCCTGTTACCGAATTAGTATTTACCCAAGTCTAACGCCTTCTGCAGTTACAATTTTTCTTATGTTCTTACGTTCTTTAATCTAATCATTTACTAACCAATTTATACCAATTGTTTCGTGTTCCCTCTTGTGTTGATACTTGTAATACCCTATTAATATCCGCTTTGTTATGCCTATTTATCCATTTCTAAACCTCCATCAAGTAACCACTAACTCTTCGCCTTTCCAATTTAAGCTTTTTTAATCTTTCTTCATATGAAAGATTTCTAATTTGGGGAATTTACTTTGGCATTCTACGCTGGACACGTTCAAGTGAATTTATATCAATTCTATAATACGACGACCAAAACTGAACTGCATAATCTAAATGGGGCCCAACCAGAACAAGATATAGCTGACGAACAACACCAGATGTCTTGTTACTAACGTTTCGAATCAATCACAGCACCGCTCCTGTGCCAGGAAAGTCCACTACCGACTCACCATAGCCCGTGATACTTGCCCGCCTCCTGTGCCAGGTACATAAGAACATAAGAACATGAGAACAAAGGCAACTGCAGAAGGCCTATTGGCCCATACGAGGCAGCTCCTATTTATAACCACCCAATCCCACTCATATACATGTCCAACCCATGCTTGAAACAATCGAGGGACCCCACCTCCACAATGTTACGCGGCAATTGGTTCCACAAATCAACAACCCTGTTACTGAACCAGTATTTACCCAAGTCTTTCCTAAATCTAAACTTATCCAATTTATACCCATTGTTTCGCGTTCTGTCCTGTGTTGATACTTTTAATACCCTATTAATATCCCCTTTGTTATGTCCATTCATCCACTTGTAAACATCTATCATGTCACCCCTAACTCTTCGCCTTTCCAGTGAATGCAACTTAAGCTTTGTTAATCTTTCTTCATATGAAAGATTTCTAATTTGGGGAATTAACTTAGTCATCCTACGCTGGACACGTTCAAGTGAATTTATATCCATTCTATAATATGGCGACCAAAACTGAACTGCATAATCTAAATATTATAGATATTATTGCTCTTACCGAAACGTTGATGAATGTAGATAATAGAGAACTATTAGCTGAATATCAAATAAATGGATTTAAACTATTTCAGACAGATAGATATATTAGACGAGGAGGTAGAGTAGCCATATACGTTAGCGACAATTTGAAATGTAGTCTCAAAGAGGGAATCAAAACTGAGCCACACACAGAAACTATTTGGATAGAATTAAACGAAAAAGCAAATAATATTATAATAGGAGTTATATATAGGCCACCAAATTTAGACAGAATGGAAGCAAAGCATCTATGGGATGAAATATCTAGAGCGACATAAATAACAGTATTTATGTCATGGGTGACTTTAATTTTAGTGGAATAAACTGGTTGAACAAAACAGGGAATAGTGAAGCAGAAGATTTTCTAGAATTAATTGACGATTGCTTTCTTACGCAACACATTAAGGAACCAACACGGGAAAATAATATTTTAGATTTAGTGTTAACTAACAGGGAAACACAAATTATTGGCATCGAAATAGGGAGTGAGCTAGGGAACAGTGATCACAAAGAAATCAGATTTGGCATAGAATGGAATAGACCTGTAGGAGAAAATTCTGTTAAAGTGCCAGATGGATATAAATTCACTTGAAAGTGTCCAGCGTAGGATGACTAAGTTAATTCCCCAAATTAGAAATCTTTCATATGAAGAAAGATTAACAAAGCTTAATTTGCATTCACTGGAAAGGCGAAGAGTTAGGGGTGACATGATAGAGGTTTACAAGTGGATGAATGGACTTAACA
>WNGS01018153.1:0-14921 GCA_020271785.1 Procambarus virginalis | reverse complement strand
CCACAGAGATATTAGAAAGAACTTTTTAGTGTCAGAGTGGTTGACAAATGGAATGCATTAGGAAGTGATGTGGTGGAGGCTGACTCCATACACAGCTTCAAGTGTAGATATGATAAGAGCCCAGTAGGCTCAGGAATCTGTCCACTGTTGATTGACAGTTGAGAGGCGGGACCAAAGAGCCAAAGCTCAACCCCTGCAGCACAACTAGGTGAGTTCACCTAGTCTTACATATGTGGTGTACAAGGTTCTGAACGATTCCTTACACAGGTTCCTGAAGGCAGTTCTGATGTTAGCCAGCCTCGCATATGCCGCAGACGTTATCTTTTGATGTGGGCTTCAGGAGACAGGTTGGTGTGGATGATATCAACTCCTAGATCCTTCTCTCTGTCCGTTTTCATGAAGTACTTCATCTCCCCATTCGGTATCCGGGTCTGGCCTCCTGTTTCCACTGCCTAGTTTTTCATTACCTTACATTTACTCGGGTTGAACTTTAGTAGCCATTTGTTGGAACATTCATTCAGTTTGTCTAGGTCATCTTGTAGTCTCATACTGTCTTCCTCAGTCTTTATCCTCCTCTTAATTTTTGCATCATCAGCAAACAATGAGAGGAACGATTCTATACCCTCTGGGAGATCATTTACATATATCAGAAACAGTATATGGTCCAAGGACTGACCCCTGCGGGACTCCACTGGGACGCCTCGCCAATCTGAGACCTCACCCCTCACAGTGACTCGCTGTCTTCTTTTGCTAAGGTACTCCCTATCCAATGGAGTACCTTCCCTTTCACTCCTGCCTGCATCTCCAGCTTGTGCACTAGTCTCTTGTGTGGTACTGTGTCAAAGGCTTTCTGACAATCCAAAAATATGCAGTCTGCCCAGCCCTCTCTATCTCTATTTGATTTGTGTTGCCTGGTCATAGAATTCAATCAATCCTGTGAGGCAGGACTTGCCATCCCTTAACCCATGTTGATGCTGTGTTACAAAGTTCCTTCGCTCCAGATGCTCCACTAGTTTTTTTTCGCACAATCTTCTCCATCAGCTTGCATGGTATGCAGGTTAGGGACACTGGCCTGTAGTTCAGTGCCTCCTGTCTATCCCCTTTCTTGTATATCGGGACTACATCAGCAGTCTTCCAAATTTTTGTCAGTTCCCCTGTTGCCAGTGATTTATTATATACTATGGACAGTGGCAGGCACAGTGCTTCTGCTCCTTCCTTTAGTTTCCATAGTGAGTGTCCATCTGGGCCTATAGCCTTTGCCAGATCCAACTGTGTGTGTGTGTGTGTGTGTGTGTGTGTGTGTGTGTGTGTGTGTGTGTGTGTGTGTGTGTGTGTGTGTGTGTGTTAGAGAGAAATATATATAGTAGATATGAAAAAAAAAACAGACTGGGAATCAGTATATTAGACGACCGACGGGTAGAAAGGCGGGGCCCAAGCACTAACAGATCGATCCAGAAGGTACAAACAGTAAATACACTCCCTTTGTGACAAAAAGCCAGGGAGGATTAACTGGGAACAAATCCACAACTCTTGGACCAGGTTAACCCTACAGTAATTGGCGACCCGGGAGTAAAACCCACTTGTGGGTGGTGTTCCAGGGACACCTGGTTAGGTACGGCCTGGTATGTGGTATGTGGCGACACTCACACCACCACTACACAACTGTGTCACAGTTAATTACTTACTCCTCGCTTACCTCTCTTATCATGGGCCGAGCTTCAGCGCTTGGGCCCGCCTCGTAAGAGTGGAACAGTCATATAGGAGAGGTGGGAGGGGCGGTTGTCAGCCCCGGCGAGGCCCGGGTCGACAACCTTCCCGTAACCCCCAAGTGATCGTTATATTCCGCACGCGCGCTTGTTCAAACTTCCCCTTCCGCTAGAGGGGGCGTGGGAAGGGTCCGGGGGGGGGGCAGGAAGGGATGGGGGAGAGGGGTAGAGTTTCAAAATTAAACCCCCACACAGTGTTAGGCGTCTCTCATCATTACCGTAGCTCCTACACTCTCCTTTGTCCTACACGCAGGGCTAGTACACCAGGCAGGTCTAGTACACCAGGCAGGTCTAGTACACCAGGCAGGTCTAGTACACCAGGCAGGTCTAGTACACCAGGCAGGTCTAGTACACCACGCAGGTCTAGTACACCAGGCAGGTCTAGTACACCAGGCAGGTCTAGTACACCACGCAGGTCTAGTACACCAGGCAGGGCTAGTACACCAGGCAGGTCTAGTACACCAGGCAGGTCTAGTACACCAGGCAGGGCTAGTACACCAGGCAGGGCTAGTACAGCAGGCAGGGCTAGTACACCAGGCAGGTCTAGTACACCAGGCAGGTCTAGTACACCAGGCAGGTCTAGTACAGCAGGCAGGTCTAGTACACCAGGCAGGTCTAGTACACCAGGCAGGTCTAGTACACCAGGCAGGCCTAGTACAGCAGGCAGGGCTAGTACACCAGGCAGGTCTAGTACAGCAGGCAGGCCTAGTACACCAGGCAGGCCTAGTACACCAGGCAGGCCTAGTACAGCAGGCAGGTCTAGTACACCAGGCAGGTCTAGTACACCAGGCAGGTCTAGTACACCAGGCAGGTCTAGTACACCAGGCAGGTCTAGTACACCAGGCAGGGCTAGTACACCAGGCAGGGCTAGTACACCAGGCAGGGCTAGTACACCAGGCAGGGCTAGTACACCAGGCAGGTCTAGTACACCAGGCAGGTCTAGTACACCAGGCAGGGCTAGTACACCAGGCAGGTCTAGTACACCAGGCAGGTCTAGTACACCAGGCAGGTCTAGTACACCAGGCAGGTCTAGTACACCAGGCAGGTCTAGTACACCAGGCAGGTCTAGTACACCAGGCAGGGCTAGTACACCAGGCAGGTCTAGTACACCAGGCAGGTCTAGTACACCAGGCAGGTCTAGTACCACCAGGCAGGGCTAGTACACCAGGCAGGTCTAGTACACCAGGCAGGTCTAGTACACCAGGCAGGTCTAGTACACCAGAAGGGCTAGTACAGCAGGGCCAGCGCTGTAATATTACAGCAAACATCAGAGCGCGGTAAAGGCTTCAGTCAGGTTTGAATTTTAAAGGTCCCGGCGTAGACTCAGTTGGTGGGGGGGGGGAGGAGGGAGGGGGGGGTAAACGCAACGGTTGTTGTACTTGGCGCTCATACATTCCTGCTCCTCAACCTCTCCTTACACGCACTACAACACTACAACAAGTTACTACAACAAGTCACTACAACATTGACAAAGAAGCAAACGACTAACCACCAACCGGTGACCTCTGGCACCTTTGTTGCGTCTCCGCCTGCGTCACCAGACATGCAACCACACACTCTCTCCGCCTGGTCCCCCGCCTGCGTCACCAGAACGCAAACACACACTCCTCCTCCCGCCTGCGTCACCACAACCAACCTCCAAAACCAAAATGGCGGCCGTAACAACCAGCACAAAAGCCTCCTTGACAAACCTGGAGAGACCGGAGGGGCGGGCGGGGCGGGAGGGGCGGGGAGGCGAGTTTGAAGTTAAATGCCTAGCGTAGTGGCGTAAGGGGGGGGGGGGAGGGGCCTCAGGGGGGGGGGGAGCCTAAACATTTAACAAGTGATTGAGGCACAGGTTTGCAGCAGTTGGGAAGGTTGATAGGGTAAATTACTGGCAAGGTACAGGGTGAGGCAGGAGGCAGGTACAGGGTGAGGCAGGTACAGGGTGAGGCAAGGAGGCAGGTACAGGGGAGGCAGGAGGCAGGTACAGGTGAGGCAGGAGGCAGGTACAGGGTGAGCCAGAGGAGGTAGCGGAGAGCGAGAGATCAAAGATGGTCGCCAAAAGCACCCAAGATATTCACACAACACAAAACAAGCCCCAATTAAGGCTTGTGGGCCACTTAGACAGTATAACACACACATGGGCGGCTGTAGCCGCACTTTACACACACACGTAACCTTTCAACCACTGCCCACAACATGGGTACACAGCCATAATAAACTAATATCGGGGTACCACCTCTGCTACAGTTGTGGGGACCCTTAGCCTCGGAGAAGGGAATATAAAGAGCATTCAGAGAAAACTTGTCGTTTAACTCTAATACCTTAATGTTTAGAGGCGAGTCTGTAATATATAAAAACCCGCTTCTTCCCATTCCTCCACTTACAAAATATTATCAAATATATTTAACAGGTTTTTGCTTGAGTACTGTAAGTGGTGGCATTGTCCACTGGCAACCTGCTCTCGCACAAGACAGCACATATATGACTTATTGCTTATAGTCACTATTTCGTTTATAAATAAGTACATATGTGACATATTCCAAGCCATATTTTTTTTCAAGGCACTAACTTTTTCTCTCAGTTTTATTAAACAATAAAGATTTTATGCAAAATTTGATAATATCCTGAGTTACTTTACAATTTATTTAAATATTTTTTTGTTTTATTATTTTTATAAAACTGTAATATCAATATAGGTAAAGGTTCAGTACTAATTGTAATATCTTAACATACTAAGAAGGTTAGGTTAGGTTGTGGTTTTCTATTCAGCTTTTCAAGGTAAACTAAAATATTCACAATAAATTAGTATGTCACATATGCACTTATTCATAAGCAAGATATTGACTATAAGCAAGTGCGAGAACGGGCTGTCTCTGGCTGTGGGGAGCAAAGTGTACATGAAACCATCTCCTTCCAAGGGTCGTGGCAAGTGTCCTGCCCGAAACGCTGCGCGTACTAGTGGCTTTACAAGACTGTTATTACTATGCTATGTATCCTCACAATCCCAATGTACCTTCTTGTATATATATAAATAAATAAATGACTGTCCCACTCCAGAGTGAGACCTTTTGTCTCTTTATCTTCCTACGCTACCACTCACAGGATGGGTATGGGGTGCACAACACACCACTTACCAACTGGGGACAGGAGTTGGGGTCCAGTAGCTGGAGCTCAACCTGGCGGGCCCAGCACCGTGACACTACAACATACAACAACCATTAAAACCTCCCCCCCCTCCTCTGAGAGCAGGTGTTCTTATCTCTATAACTTTCACAACAAAATAGGGGTCTGGTAGCTGAGTAGACAGTGCGCGGGACTCGTAATCCTGTGGTAAGGGTTCGATTCCCAGCGCCGGCAGACAAATGGGCAGTTTTTTCCACCCTGATGCTCCTGTTACCTAGCAGTAAATAGGTACCTGGGAGTTAGACAGCTGCCACGGGCTGCTTCCTGGTGTACTCACCTAATTGTGCTTGCGGAGGTTCAGCTCTGGCTCTTTGGTCCCGCCTCTCAACCGTCAATCAACTGGTGTACAGGTTCCTGAGCCTATTGGGCTCTATCATATCTACACTTGAAGCTGTGTATGGAGTCAGCCTCCACCACATCACTTCCTAATGCATTCCATTTGTCAACCACTCTGACACTAAAAAAGTTCTTTATAATATCTCTGCGGCTCATTTGGGAGCTCAGTTTCCACCTGTGTCCCCTTGTGCGTCTGCCCCTTGTGTTTTATCTGCCTTTAAATAGCCTGTCTCTATCTACCCTATCAATTCCCTTGAGAATCTTGAATGTGGTGATCATGTCCCCCTAACTCTTCTGTCTTCCAGCGAAGTGAGGTTTAATTCCCGTAGCCTCTGCTCGTAGCTCATACCTCTCAGCTCGGGTACTAGTCTGGTGGCAAACCTTTGAATCTTTTCCAGTTTGGTCTTATGCTTGACTAGATATGGACTCCATGCTGGGGCTGCATACTCCAGGATTGGCCTGACATATTTGGTATACAAAGTTCTGAATGATTCCTTACACGAGTTTCTGAATGCCGTTCTAATGTTGGCCAGCCTGGCATATGCCACTGATGTTATCCTCTTGATATGGGCTGCAGGTGACAGGTCTGGCGTGATATCAACCCCTAAGTCTTTTTCTCTCTCTGACTCTTGAAGAATTTCATCTCCCAGATGATACCTAGTATCTGGCCTCCTGCTCCCTATACCTATCTTCATTGCATTACATTTGCTTGGGTTAAACTCTAACAACCATTTGTTCGACCATTCCTTCAGCTTGTCTAGGTCTTCTTGAAGCCTCAAGCAGTCCTCATCTGTCTTAATCCTTCTCATAATTTTGGCATCGTCCGCAAACATTGAGAGAAATGAATCTATACGCTCCGGGAGATCATTTACATATATCAGAAACAAGATAGGACCAAGTACAGAGCCCTGTGGGACTCCACTGGTGACTTCACGCCAATCGGAGGTCTCACCCCTCACCGTAACTCTCTGCTTCCTATTGCTTAGGTACTCCCTTATCCACTGGAGCACCTTACCAGCTACACCTGCCTGTCTCTCCAGCTTATGTACCAGGCTCTTATGCGGTACTGTGTCAAAGGCTTTCCGACAATCCAGGAAAATGCAGTCCGCCCAGCCTTCTCTTGCTTAATCTTTGTCACCTGGTCGTAGAATTCTATTAAGCCAGTCAGGCAAGATAACCTATGTTAGCGATTAATCACGAAGTCCCTTCTCTCCAGATGTGTTACCAGGTTTTTTCTCACAATCTTCTCTCGTGTGTGTGTGTGTGTGTGTGTGTGTGTGTGTGTGTGTGTGTGTGTGTGTGTGTGTGTGTGTGTGTTTGTGAATAAAAAATTAGTTAGTAGTTGTTAGTTAGTAAGTAGTAGTTAGTAACAGTTGATTGATTGACAGTTGAGAGGCGGGTCGAAAGAGCAGAGCTCAACCCCCGCAAGCACAACTCTGCAGCTCGTGCTTGTATAGTTGTCGTCATTGTTGTGCTGAGTGATGGGGCCCCCGGGGTGCGAGGGGGCCCCCGGGGGCGTCATAGTGGGGGTGGTGGTGAGGGGCCCCTAGGTGGGGGGTGAGGGTTAGGGGAGAGAGAGAGGGAGGAGTTACGTATGACGTCAGCACCTCTCAGCTGAGACGAGTGCCCGTGGCGGAGGAATACACAGCCTTCCCTCCCTCATTCCCCGACCACCCTCCTTCCCTATCACCCTCCCTCCCTCCCTCCCAACCACCCTCCTCCCGACCACCCTCCTTCCTTATCACCCCTCCCTCCCTCCCTACACCTCCAAAATAAGTTGCTCCCTCTCTACTGCCGTCACCAACCCCACCACAGCCAGTGGTGGGGGTTATCCACACTCCTACATTATACATCTCACAATAAACAACAATTAAACAACAATTATAGACTAGTGTGGTTGTGTTTTAGTGAATTTGGTGAAGAGATAGATTAATAACTCTCTCGCCAGCCTTTCCTGCATTTGTTATGTTCTTCACTCGGGAATCAACTTGACAAATGAGCTCTCCAAAGTTCCTGTTACAAGAGCATACGGCGTGGAGCGTGAAGCAGAAGGTGCCGTCGACGTGTAGGGTGGCTGGGGACCCTTACACCTGGTGGGGGGGGACATGGTGTACACAAGATGAGGCCAAGTACTAAAGTCAGAAAGTTCCGTAGATCAAGTCGACTGTGATAGTTGGTAGTGTGTAAGGATAGTCTTTCTTTGGATTAGATCCGGGGAGGATTGACTGGGCACAAATCCTTAACTGTAGCCTCTGTTTAACTCAACAGTAAAATGTGTTGTTGTTGTTGTTTAAGATACTTGGAACAAAAAGTTCCAAGTAGCACGGGCTATGGTGAGCCCGTAGAGTAAAATGTGTACTTGGTTGTAACAACTCGCGGCGGGGATCGTATTCCAGGGACCTGCCCGAAACGCTTCGCGTACTAGTGGCTGTACAAGAATGTAACAACTCTTGTATATATCTCAAAAAAAAAAAAATACGCTAAGAGTAAGTCACAGTTAAGTAAGTCTCAGCTGTTTCTTGGTGCAAATGATGATCAACCCAGCGGGTTTTCTTCCTATTGGGGAGTGTTGTACATGCTGCTATAGCGGTGTGTCCACTCACAGGATGAGTGGCGCTGCCCAATACTGTCACTATGGCGGTGTGTCCACTCACAGGATGAGTGGCGCTGCCCAATACTGTCACTATGGCGGTGTGTTCACTCACAGGATGAGTGGCGCTGCCCAATACTGTCACTATGGCGGTGTGTCCACTCACAGGATGAGTGGCGCTGCCCAATACTGTCACTATGGCGGTGTGTCCACTCACAGGATGAGTGGCGCTGCCCAATACTGTCACTATGGCGGTGTGTCCACTCACAGGATGAGTGGCGCTGCCCAATACTGTCACTATGGCGTTGTGTCCACTCACAGGATGAGTGGCGCTGCCCAATACTGTCACTATGGCGGTGTGTCCACTCACAGGATGAGTGGCGCTGCCCAATACTGTCACTATGGCGGTGTGTCCACTCACAGGATGAGTGGCGCTGCCCAATACTGTCACTATGGCGGTGTGTCCACTCACAGGATGAGTGGCGCTGCCCAATACTGTCACTATGGCGGTGTGTCCACTCACAGGATGAGTGGCGCTGCCCAATACTGTCACTATGGCGGTGTGTCCACTCACAGGATGAGTGGCGCTGCCCAATACTGTCACTATGGCGGTGTGTCCACTCACAGGATGAGTGGCGCTGCCCAATACTGTCACTATGGCGTTGTGTCCACTCACAGCATGAGTGGCGCTGCCCAATACTGTCACTATGGCGGTGTGTCCACTCACAGGATGAGTGGCGCTGCCCAATACTGTCACTATGGCGGTGTGTCCACTCACAGGATGAGTGGCGCTGCCCAATACTGTCACTATGGCGGTGTGTCCACTCACAGGATGAGTGGCGCTGCCCAATACTGTCACTATGGCGGTGTGTCCACTCACAGGATGAGTGGCGCTGCCCAATACTGTCACTATGGCGTTGTGTCCACTCACAGGATGAGTGGCGCTGCCCAATACTGTCACTATGGCGGTGTGTCCACTCACAGGATGAGTGGCGCTGCCCAATACTGTCACTATGGCGGTGTGTCCACTCACAGGATGAGTGGCGCTGCCCAATACTGTCACTATGGCGGTGTGTCCACTCACAGATGAGTGGCGCTGCCCAATACTGTCACTATGGCGGTGTGTCCACTCACAGGATGAGTGGCGCTGCCCAATACTGTCACTATGGCGGTGTGTCCACTCACAGGATGAGTGGCGCTGCCCAATACTGTCACTATGGCGGTGTGTCCACTCACAGGATGAGTGGCGCTGCCCAATACTGTCACTATGGCGGTGTGTCCACTCACAGGATGAGTGGCGCTGCCCAATACTGTCACTATAGCGGTGTGTCCACTCACAGGATGAGTGGCGCTGCCCAATACTGTCACTATGGCGGTGTGTCCACTCACAGGATGAGTGGCGCTGCCCAATACTGTCACTATGGCGGTGTGTCCACTCACAGGATGAGTGGCGCTGCCCAATACTGTCACTATGGCGGTGTGTCCACTCACAGGATGAGTGGCGCTGCTCAATACTGTCACTATGGCGGTGTGTCCACTCACAGGATGAGTGGCGCTGCCCAATACTGTCACTATGGCGGTGTGTCCACTCACAGGATGAGTGGCGCTGCCCAATACTGTCACTATGGCGGTGTGTCCACTCACAGGATGAGTGGCGCTGCCCAATACTGTCACTATGGCGGTGTGTCCACTCACAGGATGAGTGGCGCTGCCCAATACTGTCACTATGGCGGTGTGTCCACTCACAGGATGAGTGGCGCTGCCCAATACTGTCACTATGGCGGTGTGTCCACTCACAGGATGAGTGGCGCTGCCCAATACTGTCACTATGGCGGTGTGTCCACTCACAGGATGAGTGGCGCTGCCCAATACTGTCACTATGGCGGTGTGTCCACTCACAGGATGAGTGGCGCTGCCCAATACTGTCACTATGGCGGTGTGTCCACTCACAGGATGAGTGGCGCTGCCCAATACTGTCACTATGGCGGTGTGTCCACTCACAGGATGAGTGGCGCTGCCCAATACTGTCACTATGGCGGTGTGTCCACTCACAGGATGAGTGGCGCTGCCCAATACTGTCACTATGGCGGTGTGTCCACTCACAGGATGAGTGGCGCTGCCCAATACTGTCACTATGGCGGTGTGTCCACTCACAGGATGAGTGGCGCTGCCCAATACTGTCACTATGGCGGTGTGTCCACTCACAGGATGAGTGGCGCTGCCCAATACTGTCACTATGGCGGTGTGTCCACTCACAGGATGAGTGGTGCTGCCCAATACTGTCACTATGGCGGTGTGTCCACTCACAGGATGAGTGGCGCTGCCCAATACTGTCACTATGGCGGTGTGTCCACTCACAGGATGAGTGGCGCTGCCCAATACTGTCACTATGGCGGTGTGTCCACTCACAGGATGAGTGGCTCTGCCCATACTGTCACTATGGCGGTGTGTCCACTCACAGGATGAGTGGCGCTGCCCAATACTGTCACTATGGCGGTGTGTCCACTCACAGGATGAGTGGCGCTGCCCAATACTGTCACTATGGCGGTGTGTCCACTCACAGGATGAGTGGCGCTGCCCAATACTGTCACTATGGCGGTGTGTCCACTCACAGGATGAGTGGCGCTGCCCAATACTGTCACTATGGCGGTGTGTCCACTCACAGGATGAGTGGCGCTGCCCAATACTGTCACTATGGCGGTGTGTCCACTCACAGGATGAGTGGCGCTGCCCAATACTGTCACTATGGCGGTGTGTCCACTCACAGGATGAGTGGCGCTGCCCAATACTGTCACTATGGCGGTGTGTCCACTCACAGGATGAGTGGCGCTGCCCAATACTGTCACTATGGCGGTGTGTCCACTCACAGGATGAGTGGCGCTGCCCAATACTGTCACTATGGCGGTGTGTCCACTCACAGGATGAGTGGCGCTGCCCAATACTGTCACTATGGCGGTGTGTCCACTCACAGGATGAGTGGCGCTGCCCAATACTGTCACTATGGCGGTGTGTCCACTCACAGGATGAGTGGCGCTGCCCAATACTGTCACTATGGCGGTGTGTCCACTCACAGGATGAGTGGCGCTGCCCAATACTGTCACTATGGCGGTGTGTCCACTCACAGGATGAGTGGCGCTGCCCAATACTGTCACTATGGCGGTGTGTCCACTCACAGGATGAGTGGCGCTGCCCAATACTGTCACTATGGCGGTGTGTCCACTCACAGGATGAGTGGCGCTGCCCAATACTGTCACTATGGCGGTGTGTCCACTCACAGGATGAGTGGCGCTGCCCAATACTGTCACTATGGCGGTGTGTCCACTCACAGGATGAGTGGCGCTGCCCAATACTGTCACTATGGCGGTGTGTCCACTCACAGGATGAGTGGCGCTGCCCAATACTGTCACTATGGCGGTGTGTCCACTCACAGGATGAGTGGCGCTGCCCAATACTGTCACTATGGCGGTGTGTCCACTCACAGGATGAGTGGCGCTGCCCAATACTGTCACTATAGCGGTGTGTCCACTCACAGGATGAGTGGCGCTGCCCAATACTGTCACTATGGCGGTGTGTCCACTCACAGGATGAGTGGCGCTGCCCAATACTGTCACTATGGCGGTGTGTCCACTCACAGGATGAGTGCGCTGCCCAATACTGTCACTATGGCGGTGTGTCCACTCACAGGATGAGTGGCGCTGCCCAATACTGTCACTATGGCGGTGTGTCCACTCACAGGATGAGTGGCGCTGCCCAATACTGTCACTATGGCGGTGTGTCCACTCACAGGATGAGTGGCGCTGCCCAATACTGTCACTATGGCGGTGTGTCCACTCACAGGATGAGTGACGCTGCCCAATACTGTCACTATGGCGGTGTGTCCACTCACAGGATGAGTGGCGCTGCCCAATACTGTCACTATGGCGGTGTGTCCACTCACAGGATGAGTGGCGCTGCCCAATACTGTCACTATGGCGGTGTGTCCACTCACAGGATGAGTGGCGCTGCCCAATAAACTCGCCTCTCGGGGCAAAATTTAACATTTAAATCTCAGAGTAAGTGACTGTTGACAGTAGGATCCCTTCCCTATGTCTCTCCATCTATGCTCCCTCTCTCTCCTTACCGGAAAAAAAAAGGTTGAGTGTTTGACATGTAGTGCTTCAGCTATGTGTAAGCCAGTGTCGTGTGTGGACGACCTGGGTGTTGGTGGTCACGATGCCTCTGGTCTAGCCTCACAACGAGTTGAATTACAGAATTTTTAATCTCGTAAGACTTGTTTTTTCTTAATCGTCTCATGGAGACGTATGAGCGTTTTAGGTATCAAATAAATGGGTTGTTGATTGCTTGATGGGGTTGTGGGAGTTCTTCTACTCCCCAAGCCGGCCCGAGGCCAGCTTGACTTGTGAGAGTTTGGGTCCACCAGTCTGTTGCTTGGAGTGGCCCCAGGCCCACATACCCACCACAGGCCGGTTGGTCCGGCACAACTTGGAGGAAACAATCTAGTTTCCTCTTGAAGATGTCCACGGTTGTTCCGGCAATATTTCTTATAGTCGCTGGGAGGATGTTGAACAACCGCGGACCTCTGATGTTTATACAGTGTTCTCTGATTGTGCCCATGGCACCTCTGCCTTCACTGGTTCTATTCTGCATTTTCTTCCATATCGTTCACTCCAGTAAGTTGTTATTTTACTGTGCAGATTTGGGACCTGGCCCTCCAGGTATTTTCCATGTGTATATTATTTGGTATCGCTCTCGTCTCCTTTCTAGAGAGTACATTTGGAGAGCTTTGTGACGATCCCAATAATTTAGGTGTTTTATCTCGTCTATGCGTGCCGTATATGTTCTCTGTATTCCTCTATTTTCAGCAATCTCTCCTGCTCTGAAGGGGGAAGTGAGTACTGAGCAGTACTCAAGACGGGACACACAAGTGACTTGAAGAGTACAACCATTGTGATGGGATCCCTGGATTTGAAGTTCTCGTAATCCATCCTATCATTTTTCTGGCTGACGCAATACTTGCTTGTCGACATCATTATTCCCAATCCTTGACATGCTGTTTTCCTACTATGGGCTTCTATTTTCCTACTATGGCTACTATTTTCCTACATGGCTACTATTTTCCTACTATGGGCTACTATTTTTCTACTATGGGTACAACATTCAACTAACAATCTGGTAGACAGAACATTGTTATATAAATACTTGAGTACATCAGTAATAAGGTAGGATCGAACTGGCGTCTCCCGACCCCCTTAGACACAGCACTTATCCCACTGAACCATGATGAGCATTATCATTTCTAACCCTGGTGTGGGAAAACAAACAGTTCCGTTGTGATGTGTAGCAAACAAGAGGAGTAGAGAGAGAGGCCGCGAGTACAGTTGTGCTCACTGGCCAGGTTTCGGTGTCAATACTGTAGGAGAACGTACAACCAGGCGGGGGGGGGTGGTGGGGGGGGGGAGTACGTTAGGAGGTAGTGCGGTGGGGGGGGGAGAGAGAGGACGGTTGGGCATAGTATTTACTCCACCTAGTACGGTGTATCCTAGAGGTGATGTTATTCATTAACTAGCTACATATACTACTTATATTATTATTATTATTATTAATTCATTGTTGTCAGTAATAATATGGTAAAGTTAGTACTGGTACATTTATTATAATCATGGGACGGGCAAGTATGGTGTTGCTATCTTTACCTCTATATATATGCGGCCCAGATATAGAGGGAGGGTGCTTGGGGTAGGGGGTGCTGGTAGAGGGGGGGGGTGTGTAAATGTCAATAACCTCTGCACCTATTAAGCTGAAATTTCTTTCTTGGTTTGTTCAGTAAGAGTTCCCTCAGTAAGTCTCCCTCAAGAGTTCAGTAAGAGTTTGTTCACACCAAGGGAGCGTAGGTGTGAGCGGCGCCAGGAGTCATCACCTCCACCAAACTTCTCCATCTCTCCTCAGTCATGACGGCGTTGTTTACATACAGTACTTGATGAGCGGAGAAACACTGGGAGGTTGTTTATAACAACAGGGCTCCATCAAGGAACATATAATCTCTCTCACAACCATACCATCAACAAGAGAGAAATCTTAACAAGCAAAACAGAAATTATCAGATAAATACAGCTGATAGCAGGAGGCTCGACATCAGCGAGGCACTACCTATCAAAAGTCAACACCAGCAAGTCAACAGCCAAGTAATGCAATCTATATTCTACCCACTTCAAGACCCCGAACCAACATAGAAGCACCAAGAGGAAGTATGGGCCAATTAGGCCTTCTGCATTTACCTGTCCATTCTGTTGTTCTTTCCATATTATATCCAATTTATCCCATTGTTCGTGTTCTGGCATATGCTTTTGTCACCTCACCCAAAACGAGTATAAGTATGATGTATTTTATGTCTAAACAAAGTCTCTGACAGGGTAATATAGCATTACAAAACGCGTTCAGGGCATAGCAGACCCAGAAATAAAGAATGAATTTGGAGAGTTAATTTATTCAATTACCACTTGACAGGAAGAAGAACGTAAGAAATATGGGAGATTCGTGTTAGAATTCATTATATGTCTTACCCTTTCGGTCATATTCAAGAATATATGTTTATAAGAAAGACTGCTACCAAAATAATTCTAATGATATAATATAATATATCTATATATATATATATATAGTATATATAATATATAATATACATATATAGATATAGAGATATAGCTATATAGATATAGATAGCGAAGCTATCTATATCTCTATATATATATACTATATCTATATCTCTATATCCATATCTGTATCTCTCTACCTATCTATCTATGTATATATCTATCTATCTCTATATATCTCTCTCTATCTCTCTATCTCTATCTATCTATATCTCTAAAGTACGCAACCTTTGCCATATATTGTATGTAAATTTTGCTACACATAGTAAGGACGTTTTTGGCATATATCAGGTCTATTATTATATACCTGGTATATGCCATATATGAAGGTAGTGTGGTTGTGTCACGTATAGTACTGACCAGATACCCGGCTGGGCCCGGGTCTCTCTTCCCCTCCCCCTTCCCCTCTCT
>WNGS01018152.1:0-11139 GCA_020271785.1 Procambarus virginalis | reverse complement strand
CTTGGGTGGTTATAAACTGGAAAATGTGCAAGGGAGTACCCCAAGCCCACTCATATACATGTCGAACCCACGTTTGAAACAATCAAGGGGCCCACCTCCACCCCCACGTAGCGTTATTGGTTCCACAAATCAACAACCCTGTTACCGAACCAGTATTTTCCAAGGTCTTTCCAAAATCTAAACTTATGCAATTTATACCCATATTTCGTGTTCTCTGTCTGGTGCTGATACTTTTAATATCCCATTTGTTATGTCCATTCATCAACTTGTAAACCTCTATCATGTCACACCTAACTCATCGCCTTTCTAGTGAATGCAATTTAAGTTTGTTAATCTCTCTTTATATGAAGGTTTCTAATTTGAGGAAGAAACTTGTCATTCTATGCTGGATACGTTCAAGTGAATTATATCGATTCTATAGTACGGCGACCAAAACTGAACTGTATAATCAAAATGGGGCCTAACTAGAACAACAAAATGATTGATTGATAAGGATTAAGCCACCCAAGAGACGGCACAGGAATGAATAGCTTTAAAGAGCAAGATATAGCGAAGAACAACACCAGGTGTCTTGTTATTAACCCTTCGATTAATAAATCCTAGTGTCCTATTTGCCTTATTACGAACATTCATGCATTGATCTTTTGGTTTTAAATTCTTAATAATCATAACTCCAAGATCCCTTTCGCAATATTCTACTTCGCAATCTCAACAGCATCTAGCTCGTATCTTGTAACTCTATCATCATTACCTAACCTCAAAACTTTACATTTATCAGCATTGAACTGCATCTACCAATCTTTTGACCATTTCAAAACTCTATTAGATCGACTTGAAGTGATAGTGAGTCTTCTTCTGTGTTATTTCCATACCAATTTTTGTATCATCGGCAAATTTGCAAATGTAGTTACTCAAACCTGAATCTAAATCATCTATATATTATAAACAACAGAGGTCCTAGGACAGAGCCTTGAGGCACTCAACTTACAACATTTTTCCCACTCTGACTTAACCTATTTATACTAACTCTGTTTCCTTTGGCATAGCCATGCCCTAATCCAACTTCATAAATCTATGGTACAGACTGTATGGCTTAAGTTCATATATTAGGGGATTGGGTTGCACTAGATTGCACTGCACTAGAAATTAGGTACTGGGATATCGATATACATGTCAGGTGGCTGAAGGTAATGAATCCCTTAATGGTGAACATTCTAATTATAACTATGTAAACAAGAGCTGGGACATACTCTCCAACAAGTGGTTTGAGGTAGCTTTGAGCTCTGTAATCACTTCATACACTCAGGAAAATTGGAAGATATTCTTGCGTTCTACCAGAGTGTGCTAGTGGAGGCTAATAGATCAGCCTTGCACTTAATGTTCTCTCCAGATTTTTAATCAAACTTGATTGTTTTTGTATTGAGGCTTGGGTTTTCTACCCTGATTCAATGTTTGACTAACCTCCCTGTGAGATGGGAATATTAGATGAGCTTATCACTAGCTTTTGATCTACACTGTGTAATCTTTCATATAAAATAGGGTAGCAGCTGTTGTTGTTGTTTAAAATTCAGCTACTCGGAAAAACAAGTTCCAAGTAGCTACGGTAAGCCCGTAGCGGACTTACCTATCACAGAAACAGGGCTCTTGGCCGGTAAACAGCAGGGTAACTGGACATTGCTGTGTATATATAAGCAATAGGAGAGGTCCTAACATTTTCATCTTGATGACAGCACGAGTGATGATGTTGGGAAACGTATCGGGTCCAGAGTCCGTGTTGACGTGGTTATTTACAATGATTGCATGTTGTTCCTTAGAGTTAGACTTGATATGAGCACTTGGCAGTCAATGGTGGTGCTTCTTATTTATGATAGGTGACGTTTGTCAAAGTTTTCTCCTCCATATAACTGATGAGTGGCAATTTTGAGTCATGGCGCTGAGTGTGTGCAGCGTCAATGTTGATCGACAGTTGAGCATGGCATGTGTGTTATTTCTTATAGAGTTATAATTGATGTGAGCACTTAATTGGCGGTCAGTGGTGGCACTTCTTAATAAACAATATATACTCTCGTCATTTAGTTCAGTATGGGGTTTAAAGAAAAAACAGCATACCACTGTTATATCACAGAAAACGAATTTATCATAAACTCATGTATTTGTCATATAATATGGAAATGCTTTCATAATAGATAACAATATGAATAGCCAAATTTCTGTGAATCCCCTACCATGTTGGAATCTGTGGAAATGAATGAGAAATGTGCTGGCTGCTGAAGGCGCTGAAGGAAACCACATTGGTTTCATTTTGGATACAAATGTCCATGGAGATTCAGAATGGAAACATTTATAGTTGAACATGCAGAGGAGTGTAAGAATCTGTGGTGAGAGTGATGGACACAGCCTTGACAACTATACTTCAGAGAATGTAAACATCTAAGAGTCATTAGAAATATGTGTAGAATAATAAACCCTACATTGTTTGAGTTGGGAAAATACCATTTGTCATATAGATACTGTTCTTAAAGATTCCCCATTTTGCACCCGCAAGATAACATAAGATTTTAAGGGTTGACGAATGTTAATCTTCTTGTTTGATAAACTGTGCACTTGAGACAGTTAATAACAACACGCCAATATATAAGACAACAAAATGTTTTCAGAATCTTTCACACCACTATTGAGCAACATTTACAATTTATATAAATTATTTTAGGGAATAATACATAAATTTTGTATTTAAACATGATATTAGTGTTTAGTGGAATGCTTAAGTAGTCAAATTGTGTTAAAAAAAGAGTGATATTTAGAATATTTAGAAAACTACTTTTTTCTGATCATAGAATAACTAAATGTATTTTGAAGGTTTCATTCAGCCATTAAATATCATTCACAATTTATTATTGAATTTTACAAAAAACACCATAAATTTTATATTTAAACATGTAAAAGCTATTTGAAATACATTAGGAACAAAATAGTTGTAGAAAAACAATTTATTATAAAACCTATGTGTTTGGATTTTTGGATTAAAAGTTTCTCAAATGCCCTCCTGCGCCATTCTCAATGCAAGTTATTCCAAAAACCAATCAGCATCGTTGCAGGAGTAGCATCTCTCGCTCGCAGTGTGACTTAGGCGGCCCTCTGCTTGAGCGCTACGCACGCCACTCTCCCAACGTCTGATACCTCTTTGAGTGCGTGAGTGGATGGATCGATCAGCTCGCCAGCCATAAAGCAAGCCAGCATCGTCTCGCTGTCCTACAGCAGCTGTATTCTCCAGCCTTGACGAGCACTTCGGTGCAGCCAAAAACCAGTTCCAGCCAGCCAGTAGTGTATTGGAGCAGAACCAGGCGCTTCCCAGCCAGCATCTAGTCCAGGCAGTGACATCTTCCTCGTGGCATCTTCTGTGTGTTGTCCAATGTGCTTGTGTCAGGTCTGACTGCATTTAGGTGAACAGCCCCACTTCGAGCCAGAACAGGCCCAGGTGAGAAGACGGAAGTTCACCTTTTGCAGTTGCGTCATGGCATAGGTACATTCTTTTTCTCCTCTTCTAAAATTCTTCCGTTTCTGACACTGCCGAGCCAGTTGTGGAATCTCGTGATCGTGCGAGCCCACCATAACTGGGGGTTGCAACCTTCCTGAACACGGTGTTTGTTCGTGGTGAGACCCTTAGGCCAGGTCTTAGACCTGGCCTACACACTGACCCCCACTGAGCTTATTGAATCACAGTGATTGGCACAAGACACGGGACTGTCAGTAGATAGTGAGTCACAATGGCTCACTGTCTACGGATGACCTACACTGGAAACACACCCATAGACACAATTGACTGCATCACTACCTTCTTCAATGCCACTGGCACACCTGCCACTAACCACATCAAACATGCCAACACAAACACCATAAAATTTCTCATTGCCTCAGAAGACGACCTTTTTGCCTGTTTCAGGGAACCTGCTCTAAGTAAACTCACACAAGCCTCACTGACTCCTGTCCTCACTATCGAACAGAAAACCAAATGCTCTGTACTTGTAAGAAATGTTGACAGCTCTGTCCTATCAGCACCTAACAATATCAATCTCACTCAAGACATCTCACGCAGGAATGCTATTACTGTGATGGAGATATACCCAGTGCCCAATACAAAAAACCTCAAGATCCAATGCTCCTCCCCCACTGAAGCTCAAAAACTCTTACATCATGGGATTAAAATCCTCAACACCAGTACTCCTCCCTATCTCATTAGTCCTGTTGACTATCTTCCTTTGCTACAGTGTTTTAAATGCTACAAGTATAATCACGAAACACGAAGGTGTAAAAGCACACAAATTTGCTCAAAATGCTCTGCTGAAGGCCATTTCTATACTCAGTGCTCTGCCCCTATCCTAAAATGCACCAATTGCCAAGGTGATCACTCAGCAGTTGACAAATCTTGCCCTTTGAGGAAGCAAACCCTCAAAAATCTTCGTACTAACCACCCCCACACTCATGCTTACCCTCATTCTTCTTCAACTTCCCAACATCCATCTCATCACCAAACAGCATCAGCCACCTCCATGTCCTATGCCAGTGTCCTTAACGCCTCACCTCACCTGCAACATCACCACTCTAATACAGCACAACAAACTCAGTCCTCTCAACCTTTCTTCCCTCACCCACCACCTCCACCCTACTCTCCTCTCCAGAACATGACATATGAGCGAGTCACAGCCTGTGTCCAAGCAGCTTATTTGCAAGCAAAGGACGATGGCCGCGAATTCGCTGACTACCTTCCCATCTTCCTCACTCATAATGGCCTTCCTAGTGTTTCTATACCTCCTCCACATCTCTTGCGCTCTGTTCCTTTCTCCCCCACGGTGCATACACGACACAGCATCTACACACAATGTCTTCTACAGTCCCTCACTCCTCCAACAGTGCTTCTATGACCGACACAGAAAACGGAACCTCAGCCACTGTTGACCAGAGCAGACTAGCCCAATCTCTTCCTAATGTGTCTCCTCCTCATTCTGATGCTACCTCTCCACCCACTGACCCAGCCACTCCCCCTACTGACCTTGCCCCTAATCCTAATACCTCTTCCTCTCATCCCACTGCCGTCTCCTCCCCCTCACTGCTTCCATTCCTGATGCTCCTTCCACTTCCACCAGCACTTCTGGAAAAAACACCATTCTGACACATGACAATCCCTCTGAAATCAGCAACAAAAACTTCATTGTAAAACACCGGTCCGTCCCTACCAATTTCACCAAGAACCTTCCTCTTACAGCCTTCAGTATGCATGCCAATGACCAAACCACCCCATATACTAGAGCTGCTCCCGCTTCTGCTCGAACCCAAAATAGCTCAAAACCTAACTCTTCACATTCATAAAGATCATCCAATTTAATGTGCGGTCATATTTCTCCATCAGACACATGCTGTCAGATTTTATTGAGATCGAGAGACCTGATGTGCTACTATTAAATAGCACATACATTACGAACTCACATAAAATCAAACATCATGGCTACTCCTCTTACCAATCACCAGATGAAGCACATGAAGGAGTTGCAATACTCATCCGTTCTTCATACAAACACGAACTCTTACACACTCATTGGTTTCACAAACATTTCCTAGCCATTAAAGTTCACACACAGATGGGCCCTCTCATCATCTGCACAACCTATACCCGTCCTAACACCGGCATTCCCATGCAAGATTTCATAACTCTCTTCAACCACACTCACTTGCCTGTTTTTCTGCTGGCAGACCTCAATGCACAACATCCCACATTCCACCACAATACCACAAATCAGCATGGCAGACAGCTTCATCAAATATACACCCAAAAACATTTATTCTTTCTTGGACCTGATTTCCCCACTTTTTTCAATCATTTTGGTTCTGGCAGGCCTGATCTCATATTCACCAACAGACATGGCAGCAACTTGCAACACTTTATTTCACCAGGGCCCATTACGGGCTCTGATCATATTCCCTTAATTATCACAGTCTCCACAAATCCTATTCTCATCCCCAGTACTCCTCAATTCTCATATCATAGAGCAAACTGGGACATGTTCAAACAACACATTGATGACACTGATCTCACTTATGAATACAATGACAAACATCACACTGACATCGACACACAAGCACGCAACATACAAGACACCATCATTCATGCAGCAAACATATCTATTCCTAAAACAACACACAAACCACATTTCACTTTCACCCCTCCATTCGCTCAAAACGCCTCTTAGCTTGTTATCACACTAGATTCTTACAAAACATACATCGTCATGGACAAATACTATGGGACCTAACAGCATTAAAAAACCACATCCTTAACAGCCTGGATGAAGATCACACAAAACATTGGAAACACCTCATAGAACAAGCAGAACAATACAGAAAACTGACACCTCAAGAGTTCTGGAGGCGGATTAAACGATTACAAGGATCAACTCACACACCGTTTAAATACCTTCTTCATAATAACAACAAAATCACTGATCCTGATGCAGTACTCAACATTTTTAAACACCACTGGGAACAAATCTTTCACCCACATCCTCCTGAACCAGTTGCACGCCCCAACATTGACAGAGTCGAAGACTGGATACACCAAAATAGACAAGCAACTACACCAGACGACCTCATCCACCTTGACAATCTCAATTCAAACACTGAACTACAGACTCCCCTAACTCTAGCTGATGTCAAGACAGCTCTCATGGGCACTCGTCGTAGAGCCCCTGGTGCGTCTGGCATTGGACATATCCTTCTTAGACAACTCCCTGCTTCTATCATTAATGCTATCACTAACCTATTCAACGCCTCCCTTGCTTCTGGATACTTCCCTCTCAACTTTAAGTCTGCCACAGCCATTCTTATTCCAAAACCTGGAAAACCTCACACTGACCCAAAGAACTACAGACCCATCAGTCTTCTAGAGACACTTGGCAAAGTCTTTGAAAGGCTGATCAACCAGAGACTTAGAACCCACCTAGAAGACAATGACTTACTCTCTAACAAACAGTTTGGATTTCGGCCTCACCGGTCCACTCACGACGCCTTAAACATCATGACCAACTACCTCAGTATCAATAAACGCCAAAGATTCAAGACTGCACTCATCACTAAGGACGTTGAAAAAGCCTTTGACACTGTTTGGCATGACGGTCTAAAATTCAAACTATGCAACAACTTTAATCTTCCCCTTATCACCACCAAACTTCTTTCTAACTACTTAGACAATAGGACAATGAGAATTAAGTTCCTCCGACAACACTCTGACTACTTCAACTTACATGCCGGTGTTCCCCAAGGTTCTGTTCTTGCCCCAACACTCTACATCCTATACATCAACGACATTCCTGACCCTTCTCATCACACTTCATTAACCATATGCTACGCCGATGATGTCTCTCACCTTGTCACCAGCACCAGACTTGATACACTAACGAACAGAGCACAAAGAGAACTTGATATTGTCACTGAATGGGAGTACAAATGGCGTATAAAAACCAATTCCAGTAAATCCAAAATTACATACTTTTTCTGCAAAAGTAACATTGGCCCTATTCCTCTTAAACTCTATTCATACACTCCAAATCCTACTTATATCTCTGTGTCTCCCTCCTCCACAGTCCTTGGACTCACATTTGATCGACAACTACTCTTTCACACACACATTACACAGAAACATGCAATAGCTCTTCAAGCTATGAATAAACTGAACAGACTCAGATATGCAAAACCGGACAAAAAATGCACCTTTACAAAGCACTAATTAGACCTCTCCTAACATATGCTCCACTAGCTCTCTCTCTATCTTCACGTACTAACAAACTAAAGCTTCAAAGAATACAGAATAGAGCATTAAGATGGGTACTCAACACCCGATGGCAAGAGTTTATTACCAGTCAAAGTCTCCATGAAAGTACGAACATTCCTGCCCTAAATGTATACTGGAAAACTTTATCAGACAGACAAATTGATAGACTACTCACTTTTCATGAACAACATATTGATTTTCTCCTACACACTCTCAGACGACCACAACACACTCATGACCTCTTCTCTACCATCCATGTTCCTCCTCCTATCTCTATATTTCGATAAACTTTAGATCTAAACACCCAGCATCCACCATCATACATATTCAGCTCTCAACAACCAGCACAAACCATCCGTAAAAGTTCAGCCCTGACGCTCTTGAGCCAATCACTGAGATGTTGTGAGTTTTGTGATGTCCCTGCTGTTGTCGCAAAAAACACCCTACTGAGTCCCTGCCTTGAACGCCGCATCCAAAAGACATGCAGCTGGGTTTAGCCCTGGCACTTTTTCTCCTACAAATCTTCTTCCTCTCACCCCCCTTATCTTCTTCTGTCCCCACTACAATGCTCGCCCCAAGGGCATCTTCTCCTGTATTATTCTGATTCTGATTCTGAGCTCCCTCCAACAAGGTGAGGAGAGTATTGGGGAAAGGATTGTAGCTTCTGTAATTAGTAATGCTATGAAGATAATGAGATAATGGAGCGAGTATAAGATTAACTCGCTACAACCTCTTATATAAATTTCACCCCTGTGACAGGCAACAACATGCGTTTTTGAAAAACAGCGCCATATGTTGGACATAATGGCAACATGCACGCTATACTAAATATGTCACGAATTCCATTTCAGTGTTTCCGATTGCATTGATGAATGTTATTTTCATAGATTTCAATTTATTTTATTTTTTTAGTTAATTATTTTGTGTGACATTGTGTTGGAATTGGGCTGTGTTGTTTACCATACCGTTCATTTCGTAAGTATAAGTGTAGATGCCACACATGTGACAGATAAAACTATGCTTTTCTGGAAAAACAGCGCCATCTGTTGCATGTCAGAGCAACACACATGATATTCCAGATATGTTACAGTTCCATTTCAATGTTTCTGATTGCATCGATAAATTGAATTTTCCTAGATTTTAATTTATTTTCATTTTGATTTAAATGTTTTGTGTGAATTGCGTTGGAATTGAGCTGTAATGTTTACCAAACCGTTCATTTTGTGAGAATAGTTTATTTTTATATTTTTTCATATTATCATTTCTTTTTTTAACTGTTTTTCTTATATTTCAGTGATGGGAACATCAGATCACTTGATGTTCCTAATTTTCTGATGTGAACATGAGACCATTTGGGAAGGCATCGGACGAGGGAGTGGGAATGATGGGGATGACGAGGGGACGGAAGTGAGAGATGATGCAGAGGACGAGAGGACCAGGGACGAGGGGACGGGGTAGTGGGGACGAGGGGATAGGGAAATAGAAAATAGTGGGAGGACAAAGGGACAGGGGAGTGGGGAATGCTGGGAAGGGTGAAGGGGGAAATGGTGAGAAGGACTGGGGGACAAGGAAGGTTGCTGTAGCTCAGCAACGCGTGGCCGGTATTGCTAGTCTATATAAATAAAAATGGAAATGTTCGTTTGTTCAAAATCGCTAATCTCCGAAAGTTCTATGCAGATTACTTTGAAATTTTCACACAACGTTCCATTTGCATCCGGCCACGTTTTTATATACATACTATGTAGGTGTCATGTCTGTGACGATAAAAAAAAAACATGCTTTTTCTGAAAACTGTTTTTTTATCTGTTTTTCATGTGAGGAAAATCTTCGAAACCTCTTTACCGATGCTTTGAAATTTTGACACAACTTTGCATTCGAATAAGCACGTCTTTTTTATATATCTACTATATACGTACCTCACCTGTGACAAGAAAAAACATGCTTTTTTTGATAAACAGTGCCATCTGTTGGATGTAAGAGCAACCTACACTGTAATCTTTGAAAGTTCTTCATCGATTGCTTTTAAATTTTGACGCAACGTTGCGTTCGAATAGGAGCGTGGTTTTAAATACCTACTATATAGATGCCACCCCTGTGACAGGTAAAAACATGCGTTTTTGAAAAACAGCGCCATCTGTTGCACATAATAGCAACATGCACCCTATACTGAATATGTCACGAATTTCACTTCAATGTTTCCAATTGCATTGATATAATATATTTTCATAGATTTCGATTTATTATATTTTTTATTGAATTATTTTGTGTGATATTGGTTTGGAATTGAGCTGTGTTGTTTACCATACCGTTCATTTCGTAAATATAAGTATAGATGCCACACCTGTGACAGGTAAAACTATGCAGTTCTTGAAAAACAGCGCCATCTGTTGCATGTAAGAACAACACACATACTATACTAAATATCATTTATTCCATTTCAATGTTTCTGATTGCATTGATAAATTGAATTTTCATAGACTTTGATTTATTTTCCATTTGATTTAATTATTTTGTGTGAATTGCAATGGAATTGAGCTGTGTTGTTTACCATACAGTTCATTTTGTGAGAATAGTTTATTTGTTTATTTTTCATATTTTCATTTCATTTTTTAACAGTTTTTCTTATATTTCAATGATGGGAACATCAGATCACTTGATGTTCCCAATTTTCTGATGGGAACATCAGACCATTTGGGAAGGCATCGGACAAGGGAGAGGGGAATGGTGGAGATGATGTGGGGACAGAAGTGAGAGATGGTGGGGAGGACGAGGGGAAAAGGGAGGGGGTTATGGTGGGGAATGGATGAGGGGGACGGGGGAGTTTGAAATGGTGGGGACGAGGGGATGGGGGGAAAGGAGAATGGTGGGGAGGACAAAGGGACTGGGGTGTGGGGCATGATGGTAATGAAGAGGGATGGTGGAGAGGCTAGCAACCTAAAATAACCTATACTCACGAAATGAATGGTATGGTAAACAACACAGCTCAATTCCAACACAATTCAAGCAAAATAATTAAATCAAAATGAAAATTTTGATTTAATTTGATGCTGTGGCTCAGCCACGCACATGCGTTTCTGAGCCACAGCAACGCGTGGCCGGGTACTGCTAGTATTTAATAAATCAATAGAGTCTGGCAGAGTGCCAGAGTCATGGAATGTTGCTAATGTGGTATCAATTTTTAAGAAAGGATGTAGATCACTTGTCTCAAACTATCGGTCAATTAGCCTAACGTCTATTGTGGGAAGTTACTTAAATCGACAATTGCAAATACAATTAAATAATAAGGCAAATAGGACAATGGATATATTAATCGAAGC
>WNGS01018151.1:37487-70594 GCA_020271785.1 Procambarus virginalis | reverse complement strand
GTGTGGAGGTGGGGGTCGAGGAGGTCAACATGACCTCAACGAGGGCCTCGGAGGTGTGGAGGTGGGGGTCGAGGAGGTCAACATGACCTCAACGAGGGCCTCGGAGGTGTGGAGGTGGGGGTCGAGGAGGTCAACATGACCTCAACGAGGGCCTCGGAGGTGTGGAGGTGGGGGTCGAGGAGGTCAACATGACCTCAACGAGGGCCTCGGAGGTGTGGAGGTGGGGGTCGAGGAGGTCAACATGACCTCAACGAGGGCCTCGGAGGTGTGGAGGTGGGGGTCGAGGAGGTCAACATGATCTCAACAAGGGCTGGCCTCGGAGGTGTGGAGGTGGGGGTCGAGGAGGTCAACTGAGGGCGCCGGGAGGGACAAGGGCCTCCCTAATGACTCATGTGAACCAAAAAAATATGGAACGTTTCCTGTCGGAGTTGACGCCGCCGGGGACAGGAGAAAAAGAGATACAAGGTATGGAGAGCTGAGGAGAAAAATGGATAGAAACGGGAGAATAATAACTGTATTCCTTAGCTGTTAACACCAACTGTTATTCGCTTAATAGCAAATGCATATTAAATATGAATATTACGCAGATGATAAGTCACAATAATGTTGCTGAAAAAAGTTGACCAAACCACACACTAGAAATTGAGGAGACGACGACGTAATGCCCGTGCCTCCCTCGTCTCACCACAATCGGCTTGATAATGGTACTGGACGGACCGAAACGTCGTCGTCTCTTCAATTTCTAGCGTGTGGTTTGGTCAACATGAATATTACATGAGCATTGAAGTTACACTTTATTGTTGTACACTTGTGTAAACAGTCAAATAATACTAGTTTTCCCTCTAATCCAGTTATGAGCACACAGGTCGTAATATTTCATGCAATTAGCATGTAAAACTACTGGTATAGTTTTGAAAGCGTCAAAAAAAAAAAAAATAGCGCCTCGGCTCAGACAAAGTACATGTCGCCCAGCACCAAAAGAGTTTATTCACAAAACACGTCTCATAGTTAGAAAGTAATTCACAATAATTGTTTCTGTAATCATTGATTAGTACGTGTGAATCCACAGACAATGGATTCACTTATGTTATTCACAATAACATAAGTGTCCACTGTTCCAATGAATAAAGAATTCTTCCCAGCCAGAGGAGTATTTACTGACACTGCCTCTTACCTCACACACTGACCAGAGCGACGACTTACATCTCTAAAGTATGTTAATAACACACAAGCACGTAAGTAATTATAAAAATACAGCACCAAATCGGGAAGGCTATGTAGCACCATCAAGGTGCGAAATAATAAGTGGGCGCTAAATATCACCAAAAATGCCAATGCGAGAACAGAAATGCATAAAGCGAGCGATATCAAAAGTATCCGATTCACCAAGATTTCTATCGAGGAACAAGTGACTGCGAGGGACGGTTGGAAAGCAAGATACACGCACGTCCTGGAAGTCAAGACATTCAACAAGGATATGCACAAATGCAGGAGGGACAATGCAATTTGGACAATAAGGAGTAGGGCGGCGCTCCATTAAATGACCGTGAATTAAGCGAGTATGGCCAATCCGCAATCTTGCTATAGCAGTTTCCCACCACCGGTTACAGTGGCAGGAGGATGGTCACGGGGACACACTACGTTTGAGAGTACGCAGCTTGTTACTAACCACAGAGGACCAACAACCCTGCCAACGGGCAAGGATGGAGGAATGAATAACTGGATAAAAGTCTGAATAAGGAATACCTTTACGGGAGATGGGACAAGAACGGATTGCTTCTCTAGCGGCAGCATCCGCACGCTCATCTAAAGAAACACCAATATGGCTGGGAACCCAGGTAAACTCTACTGATTTAAATTTACTAGAAATAAGAAACAGCCAATGTTGAATCTCGATGACCACCGGATGGACAGGATTAAAGGACCCTAGAGCCATGAGGGCACTACGAGAGTCAACTACAACCACATTGGAGGATTGACAATGAGAAAGCAAGAGACGGAGTGCATAGAGAATAGCATAAAGTCCTGTTGTGAAGACGCTAGCCTCCGAAGGGAGGCGACACATATAAGTGCGGTCAGGAGAAATAACAGAGTAGCTTACACCGTTTGCAGACTTAGACCCATCGGTGAAGATGGAAGCAGAGTGGGAGTGAGAAGAAAAGTAGTCAAGGAAAAAGGCGTTTCAGACCGTACGAGGGGTAAAAGCTATATTGATGCAGGTCAAGTATGTACAAAACAATGGATTGGGTACTCTCCACGGGGGCAAGGAAGGAACAATACGAGGAGAAAGATTAGAAATACGAACGGAAAGAGAATCCTGTAAGCAACATAGTCAGACTTAGAGGGAGGCGATGAAGAGAAACTGGAACCACAGAAGGGGGTAAAAGCCATAGCACAACAGAGGCGAGAGGAAGGATGTTGTAAGGACTGCGCAAGATAGCAAAGACAGTAGCAATCACGGCGGTCCTAGAGAGAGAGGAAGCCCGTGTCAACATACAAGCTGAGGGCGGGAGTTGAACGAAAGGCACCTGAGCTGAGACGCAACCCAGTATGGTGTAAGGCATCACGACGGCGAAGAGTAGAAAGGAGAAGTAATAACACAAGGTTGAGGTGATTCCTTCCCCATGAACAGTGGATATCCAGTTCCTGTATATATGTTTTCTATGCTCCTAAGAGAGAATTGAAGCAATGCACCTCCACTGTACTTAACTAATAATGATTAATTTTGGTTCTTTATCTGCGTAACAAAGTGTTTTCACTTATTAATTTTGAATAAATTTCGTAAATTTCACTGATTATCCTAATGATAAGGATAACCTGTTTAAATTAACATGGGTGGTACGCAAAAAAGAAGACACAGGTGGAGACTTAGTACTCAATTGAGCCACAGGATCGTTAGGAAGAACTTTTTCCGTGTCAGAGTAGTTAACAGGTGGAATGCATTAGGCAGTAATGTGGTGGAGGCTGACTCCATACACAATTTCAAATGTAGATAGGATAGAGCTCAGTAGGCTCAGAAATCTGTACATCAGTTGATTGATGGTTGAGAGGTGGGACCAAAAATCCAGAGCTCACCCCTGCAGCACAACTAGGTTAGTAGTTGTTTCTTCTTCCAGACTGATGGCTAATGTGGTCCCAATATACAAAAGGGTGACAGACAAGAGGCACTGAACTACAGGCCAGTGTCCGTAACTTGTATACCATGCAAGGTGACGGAGGAGATCGTGAGAAAAAGTCTAGTAACACTTCAGGAGAGAAGGGACTTCGTGACAAATCGCCAACATGGATTCACGGAGGGTAAATCTTGCCTTACTGGCTTAATAGAATTCTACGACCAGGTGACAAAGATTAAGCAAGAAAGAGAAGGCTGGTTTTTTGGGACTGTCGGTAAAGCCTTTGACACAGTCCCCCATAGGAGGCTGGTACATAAGCTGGAGAGACAGGAAGTAGTAACTGGTAAAGTGCTCCAGTGGATAAGGGAATAGCTAAGCAATGGGAAGCAAAAATTTACAGTGAGGAGTGAGACCTCGGATTGGCGTGAAGTCACCAGGGGAGTCCCACAGGGCTCTGTACTCGGTCCTATCCTGTTTCTGATATACGTATACGATCTCCCGAAGGGTATAGACTCATTCCTCTCAATGTTTGCTGACGATGCCAATATTATCAGAAGGATTAAGAAAAAGGAGGACTGCTTGAGACTTCAAGAAAACCTAGACAATCTGAAGGAATGGTCGAACAAATGGTTGTTAGAACTTATTAACCCAAGCAAATGTAATGTAATGAAGATAGGTGTAGGGAGCAGGTGGCCAGTTACAAGGTATCATTTGGGAGATGAAATTCTTCAAAACTGTAACGGTATCCCACCCCTATATTTTTCCTAACCGAGCGTAAAGAATTATATCTCAATAACCTGAGCGTTCTCTGATATTCTGGGAACGTTTTCATATGTGTGAGAGTGTAGAGCGTTATCAGGTTGCTGTAAAATTGCCATTAAATATTGATTATGCAAGGGGGCTTACGCCCTTTTGAGGCACAAGATGGCGCCGAGTCATTCTGTTTCCCGCCAAAGCGTCGCGGCACCTTCCGGCACCTAATTGGCCAGGTAAGGCCTCAGGCGGTGTGACGACACGAGGCAGAGGGCTCCCAGGGACGAGGGAGTACGTCACGGACCGTCACAGAGTGAGGACGAGTTCCAGTGAGCTCCAGATCTAGAGGCCAGAGAGCCCTTACCAGTGGATTTAAGCATCGCTTTGATACTGCAGACATCCCGTGGAGTGCCAAGGAGTACAGATTGGCTGGGCTATAGAGTCAGGAGCTCTATTTTCAAGAGTCTGCAGCAGGGGCGGACGTGGGCTGGAGACGTCTGGGACGCCCAGCGAACCACGTTCTACATGTCAAGCAAAGTAGCAACGGCCGGGCCGAATCTACTGGAAGTGAGGCAAGGGGAAGCTGTACTGGACTGGACTGCAAGTTGTGTCTACAGGCCAGTGAGTGGAGGAGGAGGAGGACGACGGCGCAGGTACCTGACTCAAGTACCCCGAGGAAGAGGAGGAGGAGGACTGTACCTGTCGGGTGTGAGAACGGCGAGGATGCGCTGCTATAAGGGGGACTGAGAAACTTGTGTGTGTGTGGGAATTGATCAACGGAAGACTAGAAGCCAGGACCAGGAACCTCATCATCCCTCGCCAGAGGACGAGTCGGCTTCATAATAGAATGAAGAAAGGTAGATAGTTATCCCTCCCTTTACCTATTTGATCTAGGCGAGTTAGGATATTCTGTATATCGTGAACATTTCTTGTTATCATTTATTGTCTATGTGATAGTGTTAGGCTAGGAGCCAAAGATCTCATGTAATAATGAATTGGTGGTGGAACATTAATATGTAGATGCGGTGACATTAGTGTTTTCTGGGAATATTGGCCGGGTTTCAAGAAGCCAGAAACGAACTTTGAATCGTCCAGCTGACTGTGTTGTCAGAGGCGCGAGGTGAGTCACCACCAATCTGACAGTTGGACCCAGTCACCTGATCGTGATGCCAGAGGCGCGAGGTGTGTCCCCGCCGGTTAGACAGTTGTACCCAACCAGCTGATCCTGTTGCCAAAGGCACGAGGTGCGTGCCTGCCACTTGACAAGTGGACCCAATCAGCTGACCGTGTTGCCAGAGATGCGACGAGAGAAGGTTGCTGCCATCAGAAATTTCCACCTGATTATTTCTTTATGCAAGTGTATATATTTTCTTCAGTAAACTTTTAATCATAGCAATGTGTTTGAGTGAGCCTCCATTCTCTAGAGCTATTTTGAGTGAAACCATTTATGTCACCTTGTACTGCACATGAGATTGCATCCTTGATTCACGATAACTAATGAGACCACTGACATGTTGCTGTGACACGAGTATAAACACCCAGCTGGCGACCTAGGGCAGACCAGATAGAGATAGAGAGAGCCTCCTAGTGTCATGGCAGGCAGGTTCAGGTGTGATACAGGCAGACTTGAACCTCTCCACTCACTAGGGGTATATATAACGCCAGCCCTTAGTGGGCTGGGGAACCACAGGGTGAGCAGTGGCACCTGGTACGGAGGGGCAAAGACCCGTGGGAACGGCCACAACCATATAAGGTAGGAAGGGGGAGAACCTTGACAAGAGTCAGAGAGAGAGAGAAGGACCTGGGGTTGATATCACGTCAGAACTTTCCCCTGAAGCCCATATCAAGAGGATAACATCAGCAGCATATGCCAGGTTGGCTAACATAAGTACGGCATTTAGACACTTGTGTAAGGAATCATTCAGAACTTTGTATACCACCTATGTCAGACCAATCCCGGAGTATGGAGCCCCAGCATGGAGTCAATATCTAGTCAAGCATAAGACTATACTGGAAAAGGTTCAAATGTTTGCCACCAGACTAATACCCTGGCTGAGAGGTATGACCTACGAGGAGAGACTATGAGAATTAAACCTCACGTCGCTGAAAGACAGAAGAGTTAGGGGGGACATGATCACCACGTATAAGATTCTCAGAGAAATTGATAGGGTAGATAATGACAGGCTATTTAACACAAGGGGCACACGCACTAGGGGACACAGGTGGAAATTGAGTGCCCAAATGAGCCACAGAGATATTAGAAAAACAATTTAGTGTCAGAGTGGTTGACAAATGCAATGCATTAGGCAGTGATGTGGTGGAGGCAGACTCCATACTCAGTTTCAAGTGTAGGTATGATAGAGCCCAATAGGCTCAGGAACCTGTACACCTGTTGATTGAGAGTTGAGAGCTGGGACCAAAGAGCCAGATCTCAACCCCCGTAACACAAATAGGTGAGTACACACACAAGTGTCTTGGAAGGTTCTTGTCACTATGAGTGGTCACCAGAATATTGGTCTCTGCACTGCTTCAATAAAAGAGAACTGAGAAACCATTCAGATCTTGACGTAAACACATCTGTGTAGATCGACAACAACAATGTGGCATTTACTCCTAAAGAAACTTATGTCGAATCTTAAGGGCCTTATCAGTCTTTCGAGTAATTTGAAGAATCCGTTTATTAAAAACTTATAACATTGTATTTGTTAATATATATTTTCATTTGTCGTATTTATATATAGAAATAGATATCTATGTTATATTACTGTCTGCTGTAGGATAAAAACCCACACTTGTGTATTTGTGAAATTTATGTAAAGAAATTTATATAAAAATTTTCACACTCTCTTGAGTGCTTTATGAAGGTCCAAGTGTGTGGTTAGGATGAGACTTATATCTCAACGTCTAATCATTAGAAGTTGAACTCTAAGTCTCGTCCTAAACACACTCAGATCTTGGAAAAGCACTCAAGAGAGTGTGAAGGATGGTATACATTCTTTACATAAATTTCACAAATACACAAATGTAATTTTTTGTTCCTATGTTATTTTGACTGTAAAAGACATTACTATTATTTGCTCTCTATTTTATAATATCTTTCTCTCCTTTTTTAACATAGGTGGGTACAGGAGCATCTGCCTCTCACTCCTGTTATCTGGTTATGAACTTTCTCTTCCCATAGTTCATGGTAAAACTTACACAGCTAGTTTTCCCGAGAACACGAAAAGCTAACCAGCTTACAACCAGGTCTCGAATTATTAGTGAGCGAATAGTGCAGAAAGTTGTCGATCGGTGCTGAGTCAATGATATGTGACGATCTAACGTTTAGGGAGCACAACCAAGCAAATATTCCGGCAACTAGACAACTCATTGGATGGATTATGAAAATCTTCAAATCGAGGGATCCCATCACAGTGCTAATATTATTGAAATCAATTGTGGTGTCCTGCCTTGAGTGCTGTTCTACACTCGCTCCCCCTCTTCTGCAGCCGAGACCCTCTCGGCGGTCTGCAGCCGAGACCCTCTCTCTCTCTCTGTTTCCCACTTTCTGGGAAACCTCACCACGACAAGAGCAAAAGCCAGCTAACATATACATTTAATATACAAAGAAAACATACATAATACATGATATATAAAATAGAACTTTATCATACAACACTCTAACCTGCAACAACCCAGTAGCATTCCAATATCATATTCTGACTTCACCAACTGTCCATATCAAGTGGCTGCGGAACTCTTGGCTTACCATTTACTACTCTCTCACTAAATGGGGCTGAAATGCTGTCACAACAATATTTATCCTCAGCTGTAAAAGTATATGAAACTCAGCTCGGGGCTGAAGCACAAGAAACATCTACTAGTGTCCCCCAACAAAAGAGAAATAAATCTTTCACCTTACACTGCATCTTACATGCCGATAAGCATTCAAGCACTTCCCTTATACAATTATGTGTGTCCACCTTTGTTCTGCTCCTAGAGGCACACCACCAATACATATCTCTAGGTTCTCCAAAATATCAGCAAAGGTACTTCTTCAGTTCTCTCAATCTGCTGCACAATGAAGTCCTAATCCGACATCAGTGACGCTTCACCACTGATTCCACAGAGACACGTGTAGCTCCTCTACACTGCTTGAAATCAATTCCTCTCTATGGAGTTCTGCTCTACCTCAGAGTTCAGCATACACTTCTTCTCTAGTCTCGAAGTTCCTTCATCAACTTCTTCTCTAACTTCAAACTTTTGCACGAACTCCTTCCCAAACAAACCTGCAATTCCATTACCATGCCAATAAAAATGTTTTTCTAACAAAACATAATTAAATGTATTAACTGAAAATAAACTCCTCCATCCAACATCCTTATGCCAGCATTACGACTCCGTCGATGTGCGTCCTCCCCCATCTTGGGCGGGTCCACCTGGGAACATGTCTCAACGCTTTGTGGGAGCCGTCACCGGCCACCACTGGGGCTTCCTCTCCCTCCTCAGTCATCCACTGACCTCCATCGAGGGCGGACGTATCACCGCTCCCTCTCGCATGTCCTCCCAACTTTAACTACTTAGTTTAGCTCACTGTCTTAATAAAATATCTATTTTACAATTACATATGTTCAGCATGATCGCTGGGCATGCGATCAAACCCTAGTGGCTAAATTAATAACTGACTAAACAGGCTTACCGCCGAAATCTCTGACGTGAGGATGCTCACTGACTGGAGCTCAAACATGGTGCTCATATAGGCTGCCCACAAGAATTCTTCAGGACTACCTCACAAGGCTTCCTCCAGTCCACGACTTGAGTTCACAACGTTGCTTGGCAGGCTTCACAACAGAAACGCTGCTTACTTGCTTCCTGTTGAAGGCATAACAATTAGATTTTCACCAAGGCATGACCAACACTCGCAGGTCGCCTCTAATTTAACAAAATCACAAACAGCCTCCTCACACTTGCTGACAAGTGGTCTTCACTCCAGCACTAACACAGGGAAATAAGTTCTTCCTTGTCCCAGGAGAATCAACAAAGTACAACCCCACTCTGATGACAGTTGCGTCAAGTGAGGTCACGACCTCCTGCTAGGGTCACTTCACGTTCCCAAAGTATCAACATTTCATTTCATTTCACTTATTAGCCACTCCCATCCTCTGCTAATATAAGAACATAAGAACATAAGAACAAAGGCAACTGCAGAAGGCCTATTGGCCCATACGAGGCAGCTCCTATTTATAACCACCCAATCCCGCTCATATACATGTCCAACCCATGCTTGAAACAATCGAGGGATCCCACCTCCACCACGTTACGCGGTAATTGGTTCCACAAATCAACAACCCTGCTACTGAACCAGTATTTACCCAAGTCTTTCCTAAATCTAAACTTATCTAATTTATACCCATTGCTACGTGTTCTGTCTTGTGTTGATACTTTTAATTCCCTATTAATATCCCCTTTGTTATGTCCATTCATCCACTTGTAAACCTCTATCATGTCACCCCTAACTCTTCGCCTTTCCAGTGAATGCAACTTATGCTTAGTTAATCTTTCTTCATATGAAAGATTTCTAATTTGGGGAATTAACTTAGTCATCCTACGCTGGACACGTTCAAGTGAATTTATATCCATTCTATAATATGGCGACCAATACTGAACTGCATAATCTAAACGGGGCCTAACTAGAGCAAGATATAGCTTGAGAACCACACCAGGTGTCTTGTTACTAACGCTGCGATTAATAAATCCGAGTGTCCAATTTGCCTTATTACGAACATTCACGCATTGATCCTTTTGTTTTAAATTCTTACTAATCATAACTCCCAGATTCCTTTCGCAATCCGACTTCGCAATCTCATCACCATCTAGCTCGTATCTTGTAACTATCATCGTTACCTTGCCTCAGAACTTTACATTCGTCAGCATTAAACTGCATCTGCCAATCCTTTGACCATTTCAAAACCCTATCTAGATCAACTTGAAGTGATAGTGAGTCGTCCTCCGAATTAATTTCCGTACCGATTTTCGTATCATCGGCAAATTTGCAAATGTTGCTACTCAACATAAACTAAATAGTTGAGAATATTTTGTCTGAGAATAATATATCTTGAGATACTCACTGACGTATACTCAGCTATTAAATATATACATCTTTACTCTGACCTCTCAATCAGGTCCGGAAGACAGAATAAATCTCACAAAGGTAGACCCCTTCCACCCAGGTAACAGGGGTCATAATAATAGTTATCGGCAAGAAGTGATGGACAAACTGGGCCAAGGGCATCAGGCCTGTCCAAGCAACAGCTTGTTGGACCAAGCTGTCACAAGTCATGCCTGGACCCCGGTCGGGCTTGAAGAGCAGAACTACAGGAACCCCACCAGGGTACAATCCCTGGGTAATCAAGGTACGATCTGTGGCTCATTTGGGCTCTCAATTTCCACCTGTGTCCCCTAGTGCGTGTGCCTCTTGTGTTAAATAACCTATCTTTATCTACCCTATCAATTCCTTTGAGAATCTTGTATGTGGTGATTGTTAAGAACCTTTCGTAACTGGGTTCTCTTTAAACTTTATGATCCTACTCAAGTTCAGAGGACCCTAACCTTGCTGGAAATATTGTGAAATGTTTAAGGTAAATAAAAATAATAGCACGTAAAATTGCCCATTATTATTACCCATCATGAATAATATTTACTAATCTCTATGTGAGGTCATCCAGAGCGGCGTCACTAGCTCTCACGCTAGCTAGCTTCAAAAATGACGGACACTATATGCCTCTGGCGAGGGTTTCAACGCACCACTAGCCCTTACCCTAGCAGCAGTTATTGAGTAGTCTTCAAACGCTCCCCCTCCTTATCGCACTCGCTGGTACACTCAACCAGCAAAGTCCATGCGCTCACCTAGCCCCACAAGCTAGCACATTCCAAGAGTGAAGTCTACAGTGCTAACCTAGCCCCACTGGCTAGCACCTTCCAACAGTGAAGTCCACAGCACTCAACTAGCCCCACTGACTAGCACATTCCAAGAGTGACGTCTACAGCGCTCTCCTAGCCCCACTGGCTAGCACCTTCTAAGAGAGAAGTCCACAGCGCCCTACCACAGTGCTCACCTAGCCCCATTGGCTAGTACCTCCAGAAGCGAAGTCCAAAGCGCTCAACTAGCCCGCTTGGCTAGGCCATTTAGGAGTAAAGTCCCCAGAGCTCAACTAGTGCAACTGGCTAGCCAAAACCAAGGGTAAAATCCACAGCTTTCAACTCGTGGGGAAAAATGCTGGGATTAATATAAGAGGAGAACTACCAGGGACTTGCACTGTACTAAATTAAAAATTACTGTATGCAAAATTAATTCAACTAATAAATCTTCAAATCAAATAAATCTCAGGATTAACAATACCCAAATTTGTAACAAAGTAGATGGCAAATTCCTTGGCGTTCTCATTGACCGCAAGCTCAATTTCCAGGGACACATTCTAAATATATCAAAAAAAGTTTCAAAAACTGTTGGAATTCTTTCTAAGATCAGGTATTATGTACCTCGCCCTGCCCTGGTGACACTCTATTACTCTCTCATCTATCCTTATCTCAACTATGGTATTTGTGCTTGGGGTTCTACTGCCCAAAATCATTTATGTCCTCTAATTACTCAACACAAAGCTGCTATTAGGACAATATCTAACAATGGCCCCAGACATCACTCGGTACCCTTACTCAAATCTCTGAATTTGTTAGACATTAAGTCACAGCACATCCTCTCATGTGTATTTTATATATATATATATATATATATATATATATATATATATATATATATATATATATATATATATATATATATATATATATATATGTCGTACCTAGTAGCCAGAACGCACTTCTCAGCCTACTATGCAAGGCCCGATTTGCCTAATAAGCCAAGTTTTCATGAATTAATTGTTTTTCGACTACCTAACCTACCTAACCTAACCTAGCCTGACTTTTTCGGCTACCTAACCTAACCTAACCTATAAAGATAGGTTAGGTTAGGTAGGGTTCGTTAGGTTCGGTCATATAACTACGTTAATTTTAACTCCAATAAAAAAAATGACCTCATACATAATGAAATGGGTAGCTTTATCATTTCATAAGAAAAAAATAGAGAAAATATATTAATTCAGGAAAACATGGCTTATTAGGCAAATCGGGCCTTGCATAATAGGCCGAGAAGTGCATTCTGGCTACTAGGTACGACATGTATATATATATATATATATATATATATATATATATATATATATATATATATATATATATATATATATATATATATATAAAACGCTGAACTGTAATGTCAATCCTGACCTTAAAAGCTTCCTAGAAGGTTGTAACAGATCTCATGAGCACCACACCAGAAACAAATACCTATTTGATATTCCGGAGTACGACTTAGTCAAACTAGAAAAGCTATACAAATCCAGGGACCTCGAATGTGGAATGACCTTCCCAATTATGTTAAAGACTGTACCTCTCCAACCAGTTTAAGATAAAATCTAAGTACCACCTAATTAACTAAATGTAACCTACCTCACCCCTAAATGTCAACCCATGTCTACGATTTTAAACAATTCTGTTTGTTAACCAAATTGTATTTATGCTTTTTTCTGCCATGTTTCCCCCCCCCCCCCTTTTATCTTTTTTTTCTTATTTTTTTCTCAACACAATTTATACTTTAATCTCAATTAGTATTAAGGTTTTGTCATAGTGTTTTTCTTGCCCGAAACGCTTTGTGTAATAGTGGCTTTAGGCATTGTATGTACTAGTTCTATCTACAAATCCATCAACTTTTGTATTTCACCTTGTATGTATGTACTTTACCTGAATAAATATTTGTATTTTTATTTGTAAAGTCTCTAGCTAGGGTTGCAGTTTCTAGCTCCTCTTTTCCTAATGACAGGCTGTGGGCTGTAAGTGGCAGGTGGGGGACCCTAAGAATGAAAGTAGAAGTTGAGTGAAGATCCACAATTCACCTCCGGACAAGTTCGCCGCATCAGCTTGAATTGTTAATACAAGGATAAGATTTAATAATCCAGTTCTATAACTGAACACTGGTTCTGTTTAAATCAGGAATTTAAACATGTACACAATCCAGCTTAGCCCCATAAATATAGCAACCAATGTATTCTTATACTATTAAAACAATATTTAAAATTGTAAAAGTATGATATTAAATGACCTTAAATGAGGTCTAAGTACTAAAGATTATATTCAACCGGTTAAACTTATATGATAACTAAGTAAGCTATTGTTAACTTAATTTATTTTTTCATATATATATATATATATATATATATATATATATATATATATATATATATATATATATATATATATATATATTATATATATATATATATATATATATAGATATATATTTAATTTATGTTTGGAGATTCAGTTACGTTTGACAGGAACTCTTCCCAGACTAGGGACACTCACAAGGTTGTGAATCTCGCATATGTCTGGGGACTTGGAAGAGATTCAGTCGCTGTAAGATTAATGAACCTACTGAAATATTAGACATTGCCTCACCCTTTAACAACAGACAGACTTATTGGATATATATTAACGTTATACAAGCATACAATTGGCCAATTAATACACCAAATAACATTCAATATACTTATGACTGAGTGCCGGGTGCCTGTCTGACAAGTGGCCATACTGGATAACTCTCTTGCAGAACTTTGGCACGATATTTTATGTCAAAGCTTTCCTGTGTAATGTCCCGGAAGCATTGCTAATTGATTATGTCCTTAATTGTATTTGCAGTGGGCTGGAATGATGGTGGAGGTGGAGACGGCATCACACTGGGTGAGTAAGGTCCACTCTACCTCTTATTTAGATAAAGTACTAGGAATTTTTCCTAGTAGATATTGTCCAGGTAATCCCCCAGTTCTAGAGAGTAATAAACTGGTAATAATCGGCGAGTAATAAAACTGGTGAGTACTAAACTCACTGGTAATAAAAATAATTGAATAAGATGTCCTAAGCTGATAAATGTTTGCTAAGCATCGTCACACATGTTTACTGTTTGGCGGTCCATAGAATTACCCAAATCTACCCAAATCTACCCAAAAGTACACAAATCCTCCAAGCATTACGTAAGTAATGAAGAAATATGGTATATTTACTTACTATAATGTTGGTGCTACACGTAGAACATGATCAAACGTATTTTTACTCTGAAATAATCTAATTTCATAACGAATTAGACGTAAATATGTGAGAGGTGACGCCATGGGAAGTCGATGGTCCAGGCGAATACTCTCACATATTTACTTCTAATTTCGTTATGAAATTAGATTATTTCAGAGTAAAAATAGGTTTGATCATGTCCAACGTGTAGCACCAACATTATAGTGAGTAAATTTACCATATTCTTCATTACTTACGTAATGCTAGGAGGATTTGTGTACTTTTGGGTACTTTTGGGTAGATTTGGGTAATTCTATGGACCCCTGTTTGGTAAACACATGTTGTTGTTGTTGTTGATTTAGGGGCGACGACGATCGTGGGATCAGAAGCGCCCCCGCATACCCGTTAAGAGTGAATCGCGAAGCCAGGAAAGGTGAAATTCCAAGCCAAAACATGAAACGAGTGACGCCAATCACTAGAAACTAATATGCAATATGGCAAATAAACGCACAGTCAGGCAGATGATTGGGGAGTTCCAGGAGTCCCTCAGGGTGACAAGCACCGGCCCCGCTCCACACAGAGAACACCAGGTAGCAAAACCTAAACTCTGCCCCCAACTAAAACGCAAAAAGTCATCCAGTGTCCTCTGGCAGAGCAGAAGCCAGCCGCCCACCATGGCTGAGGGCACACCAGAAGCCCACCAAAACCCGCTAATTCCTGGCACCTCTTGGCCAAGCTGGCCCCTGAACACCATCACACCGCCAGGAGAACCAGCCAGAACACGCCAAAAAAACTATCAACAATCCCGTGATCCAAGGTGATATGTGCGCCAGGTGTCGTACAATCAGACCGTTGAAGAGGGATGCCAAACGGCAGTAGCAAAGTCAAAACCCGAAAACAGGACGTGATCCGGTGGCTCCCAGGCGGAAGAGGTATCCAGACGTCTGCTTGGCGTCAAAGTTGAACCAGGCGTCCTGGTAAACACATGCATTCTGGCCCAGAACGTGATGGGAGCTTCCTTCACTCCTGAGCTTGGCTCTCCCCTCTCCCTCTAGAGGGTAGCTTTCAATGAATATTGATTGGTTATTTTTACTGTCTAGAAATATGACTGAGATAAGATGCGATTATAATACAATTAAATATAAGATTTAAAGATTTTAAGTAGTACTTGCTAGCACTACTGATTTTTATTTAGGATTTGATTTAATCTGTACCGGAAATTGATTGAATTGTTCCAATAGTTTTTTAATTAAGAAATCCTCGAAACTTCTAGATCCTTGTGAAATCATGCACAAAGTCACGTAGGCAACCAAGGGCCCAATGGTTGTACATGATCATAGGCATTGTCATGCAGGATCCAAACGTAGGATATCGGATATAGTGAATCTGTAGTGATTCTAATATGATTTTGACATTGATTATATGATTTATAAATAATACATTTCTTAGATAATAATATAGATATAGATGGTAAAAATTTCCCACATCTTCCAGAGGGAGCAATCTGGCACAGAGTCCAACACTAAGGACAATAGTAACCATGTGTATTCATTTACTCTCCATCGGATTGATAATACAAGTGCAATTTTTGCTTACACTTTTGTGCGCCTGTCCTTTGTAGACGAGTGTGCCTGTTAGGAGTCTGTGGGGCATGTGGATTAAGAGGGTCTTGGAGTCTCCCAGGATCTAACTGTAGCTGACTCACTGATCCATGTGGATGATTTTGTCCAATGTCTTCATGGATTTTGTTCATTTAGACAGGATATTGACTATTCTCAAAACCTCCTGGCTATCTGGATGGACAGAGACAACTTTACCCAATGGCCAGTCAGCCCAAGGGCCATCACTGTCTACCAAGAATATTGCCAGGATGGAGATTTGGTTTGTTGTAAGGGACATTAGCCCCATAGTGATGTTCTCGTAGAGATGTAAGATATTCTTTTGTCCAAACATCATTCCATTTTTTGATTATGCTGGACAGATGCTTATACCCCTGAACCAACTCACTCTGACCTACATATGAGGGATCTCTGGTCTCATCATCCACTATAGATGGTACTTGAGTCAGAAGTCTTCCATACATTAGGTGTGCAGGACTTAATGGCTCATGTTGAGTAGATCATCAGATAAGTACGTCAATGGCCGGTTATTCACCTTTGATTCTGTTACCGTGATTACTGTCTGGAGTTCTTGAAGATTGATTTTCTAACGGTGTAGAGATTTTCTCAAGGAACTTTTGACAGTTCCCATTAATTATTCATAAAACCCTCCCTGCTATGGGGCTCTCAGAGGGATAAATTTCCATCTGCAGTGACGCTGTTCCAGTGTGGAAGTAACTGCAGGATGAGAACAGATTATCCATAGACCATATATTATGGGAGCAGGTGATTGTACTGAGAGGGCCAATAGTACAAGATAAAAGAGTTCCAAAAATATTTACAATAGGGAGGCTCTGGCCCCCAGGGAAAGAATATTCCCAATAATACTAATAGTTAGGTTAGAAAAATGTCTGCAATCTAAGGTTATTCCACACTCAGCAGGATGAAAGGAAAACTCCTATCTTATACCTTATTTATTAAACTCTCTAATAAGCCCCCATATACATTAATACACTATTTACTTTACCACTCTACCTTACGTTAAACACCTTGGTCCACGTAGGCAGGATGCAAGGTTTACAATTACAAAACTAGGGTAAAGTCTACTTAGAGAACAGCACTTATAGGGCTTAAAACAGCCTGGGTAGCTATGACCCACGTGGTACCCTAGTCACAATGGAGTACACTTAGTGATGCCAAAACACTGGCTTAAAATACCTCTAAACAAAACACCCACCTAGCTAGTAGCACAGTACATTAATGGTTACTTAATTTAACTTGTAGAACATAGATTATAGGGAGAGGAGAAAGGAGTGGGAGGAAGACAGAGTCCCTCAGGGGAAGTCAGGACGCCACAGCTGCCAGCCTGAGAGAAGAGAGAGCATAGCTGCTCGAGCTCATTTAAATATATTGCCAGGATGGATACCTAGCTGATTGTACAGCAGCAATCATCACAAGTTTACTCAGACATTCATTACTAGTTACTTTAATAATTCTAAGAATAGCTGATAATTAGTTCAATATGATATTTAATAATCAACAAGCACAGAGTCTTAATGCTCTGTGAGAAACAAGATTCATCTTACGTTTGGCAAGGATGATGGGAATACATGCATAACCCAGCTTTAAGGAGCTATTATATAAATTTTATTGTTAATTAAATATCCTTCTCACATGACCCAATGATATGAGTTATTGTAAAGTAAATATTTAGAGCTCAATTGGATCTCTGGTTTCCAACTAGGAACCCAGGGTTGTAACACTCCTTCTCCCTTCAGAGAAAAAAAATGTGGTTACTTGAATAGTAGTCATATTTTTTGGTAAGAGCAAACAGAGAATAAAAATAAAAATCTATGCAATAAAAGAAAATAAAAAAAAATCTCTGCAAAAAAAAAGCACAAGGGAATTCTCTGAAAGAAAAAACACACACAAAAAGGAATTCTCTGAAAGAAAAAGCACATACCAAAAAAACGGGGAAGTAAATAAATTTGACACGGAATATTTAATGTCACAGGAGAACCTAAAAAAAGTAACTAAAACATGACAGTTGGTACCTGGTTGATACCTGGTTGATGGGGTTCTGGGAGTTCTTCTACTTCCCAAGCCCGGCCCGGGGCCAGACTTGACTTGTGAGAGTTTGCTCCACCAGGCTGTTGCTTGGAATATAGCTTCCTGTGGCTCAGATGAATGTTACTCAGGTAACCGGGACAGCGCATCGGCTATCACGTTGATCCGTCCCGGTAGATGGATAATGGAAAGATTGAAGTCCTGTAGGTATAATGCCCACCTGAGTATGCATTTATTTTTCTCTTTCATCTGGTGTATAAACATCAGTGGATTATGGTCCGTGTACACTTCCAATATTTTACCTGTTAAATATATTTCAAACTTTTTACATGTTAACACCAGCACCAATGCATCTTTTTCTATCACTGAATAACTGTGTTGTACCTTGTAAAATTTCACAGAGTAATAGTACACTGGATGGTCCACTTGATCATCCCCAGTTTGCAACAACTCTGCACCAGCACCCGAGTCAGATGCGTCAACGTGAATATTAAACGGTCTGTCGAAACTTGGACTAGCAAGCACTGGGCGCAAGCTATGAACAATTTTAGGTTTTAAAAGTCTCTGCACAGTCTGTTAACCACATAAATTTAACAACCTTATGCAACAAGTCTGTGAGAGTAGTGACAACACTGGAGAAAATCTGACAAAAGCGTCGATAGTACACACACATACCGATAAACCGTTGTACTTTCTTTTAAGACCGGAACACTGGATACTCCAGAATGGCACTGATTTTATCTTGCCGAGGTAACACTTTTTCTTGGCCCACTTCATAACCGAGATACGTCACTGTGCCTTGGCCAAATTGACATTTTTTTGCATTTAAAGTTAGATTTGCACTTTTCAAAACTGTGAACAGCTGGTATAACTTAGCTATGTGGTCAGCCCAATTTCTATCAAAAAGCACAATGTCATCTAAATACGCCTGACAATTTGGCACATTGCGAGCAGAGAGTTCATTAGCTTCTGGAACGTTGCAGGGGCATTACGCAGCCCGAACGGTAACACTTGATACTTGAAGACACTATCGGGTGTTACAACGTAGTTGGTTGCTTGTCATGCTCGTGAGCAGGATCTGATAACATCCCCACGAGAGATCAAATTTCGAGACGTACGTGGCGTTTCCAGTCTCGTTGATGCAGTCTTCTAGGAGGGGCAGCGGATAGGCATCGACAATGGTCACATTGTTGAGCTGCCGATAGTCGATACATAGTCGCCAGGAGCCGTCTGGTTTGGAAATCAAAATTAAGGGTGAGCACCAAGAGCCCTGGCTCGGCTGGATGAGGCCATGCTGGAGCAGGAAGTCTACCTCTTGCCGCACAATGGCCTTCTTTTACGGACTCATCCAATAAGGTTGAAGACGAACGGGGGTGTAGTTCGCCCACTTGACATCGTGGTAGATGTCATCAGTCTGTGTCAGGGCCTCCCCGAACAGACTGGAAAACTCGTTAAGTAACGACTGCACCTCTTCACATTGGGCCATCTGCAAATGGGACAGTCTCTCCACCACAGCATTCACAGAACTAAAAGTAATGAGAATGAGATTAGTTCAGTCCCCAGAACAATCATCCCCTCTCTCACTGGAAAAGAAAACATTGGTTAGAGCGACGGGCCTGGGGCCCCCTGGAACTTCTTTAGACGATTCAAGTGTACAAGCATCACCTGATTACACTTGTCAGAGTGCCTTACTTTGTATGTGAGGTCCCCAACCTTTTCTGTCACAATATAGGGCCTTTCATACTTGTGGGACATATTGTCCCACAAATCCTTACCCAATATTACATCAACATTAAGGAAAGGTAGGTAAGAAGTGACTCCGACTGTACAAACACCCTCGTGGAAATTAGAGTCCAGGGTAACCTTATGGAGGGGTACTGCTCGAGTATCACTATTTACACCCTCGACCAGTACTACCTCTCCAGAGTCGAGAGTGTTGGCACCTTGCAATGCACTCTCCAAAATTAAAGTCTGGATGGCACAGGTGTCTCAGAAGATCACCACGTCCTTCCAGGAAGAACCCTCAGAAGACAAAAGCTTCTCTTTCGATAAGAATGGGGTAAGCAGGTCCAACCACTATGGGTTGTAGGTCTTACTCCCTAACCCCATCAGAAGGCCTCAATCCTTATGTCACAACAGGAGCATTGGGTGTTTTTTCTAGGTACAGTTGCCAACAATGGTTAGTAAGATGGTTTGCGCGTTTACAGTGACCACAGAATAATCGGGGAGAAAAGACATTACTAACAGAATTTCCCTTTGGTTCACCCTTAGGTGCCATGGGGCTAGACAATTTACCGGGGTAATTTTGTCTGAAACAGAAGGTGCATTAGTTATGGGCTGGTCTTGACTGGCTGTGGGTATAAGGTTTGTTGCTATTTGGGCTATAATTATTTTTATTTGGCCTTTTGCCCACCAACTGGTAGTTCTCTGCCCTCTTGGCCAAATTCATAATATTAGTATCTACCTCTGTCCTTTCTCGTAGGTGCCATGCTACCGGCTCTGGCATATTATCTATAAAATTCTCCGTTGAAACTAAAGTTTTGAGTGCCTTGTTTGTTTCGGCTTTAGCCACGCGAATCCTTTTTTTGAATAATCTTATTTGATCATTAGCAAATTCAGTGAGAGGTTGGTTGTGAGCAGGCCTAAGGTTGCGATAAGCTTGGCGGTGAGCGTTAGGCCTAATTTCATATGCCCTTAAAATCCGTTCCCTGACTTTACTATAATTAAAACACTCGCAGTCAGGAATGTTTTTAAAAATATCATGGACTTTACCTCTAAGCTGCCCCTGTAAGAGGCAGCTTATAGGTAAAAAATTTAAATGGTTGAAAAACTTTTCTGGGTCTGACTGAAAATTCAGGCAAGTTATGCTTTTTATCATAATGCCTGGGGTTTGAGTCCCTGGCAGGTGGTGTTACAGCAGTATTTGCTCTAATTCTTTCTGCCTCATTTTTGAGCCTTTGCTCTTCTACTTTAGCATTTTGCGCTAACAATTTTGCCTCTTGCTCTGCTTCTCTAGTCTTTTGATCTGCCAGTCATAACTGGGCTAGTTGTAATTCTAACTCCACATTCCTACTAGCTACACTTTCCGCTGGACTGGGTTGGCATAAAATTTTATCACTTGCCAATAGGCCCTGGTCTATGCAGTGCTGTAAAATTTAATTTGTCAGGCTCCACTTTTTAGTAGCTTCCTTTATCTCAAGGCCAAATTCCTTGCCTAACAACACTAAGTTAACTTTGGTAAGCTTCTTGAACTCAACCACTGAAGGTGCCTTTGCTAGTTCCTGCAACATAGCCTTTACCACTAATTATTCTAGCTACTGACCAAAGTAAAATTGAAATAAAAATTGGGGAAAAATACAAAAATTTGCATGGCCCCTGTCACAAGGCCACACTTAACTCAATCGTGAAGAGATCCAGATGGGTGTCCAGTTAATGCAAGATGTATCCTTTGTTAGTTGATCTGGACCCTAGGCTACCACACAACCATTCTGCGGAATGCAAGAAGTTTAGTTTCGGCACTAAAAAATCAAATTTTTTACAATTTATATATAAATATCAGCTCCCGGTCAGGCCAACCACTAGTTATGGGAGCAGGTGATTGTACTGAGAGGGCCAATAGTACAAGATAAAAGAGTTCCAAAAATATTTACAATAGGGAGGCTCTGGCCCCCAGGGAAAGAATATTCCCAATAATACTAATAGTTAGGTTAGAAAAATGTCTGCAATCTAAGGTTATTCCACACTCAGCAGGATGAAAGGAAAACTCCTATCTAATACCTTATTTATTAAATGCTTTAATAACCCCCATATACATTATTAATACACTATTTACTTTACCCACTATACCTTACGTTAAACACCTTGGTCCACGTAGGCAGGATGCAAGGTTTACAATTACAAAACTAGGGTAAAGTCTACTTAGAGAACAGCACTTACAGGGCTTAAAGCAGCCTGGGTAGCTATGACCCACGTGGTACCCTAGTCACAATGGAGTACACTTAGTGATGCCAAAACACTGGCTTAAAATACGTCTAAACAAAACACCCACCTAGCTAGTAGCACAGTACATTAATGGTTACTTAACTTGTAGAACATAGATTATAGGGAGAGGAGAAAGGAGTGGAAGACAGAGTCCCTCAGGGGAAGTCAGGACGCCACGGCTGCCAGCCTGAGAGAAGGGAGAGCATAGCTGCTTGAGCTCATTTAAATATATTGCCAGGATGGATACCTAGCTGATTGTACAGCAGCAATCATCACAAGTTTACTCAGACATTCATTACTAGTTACTTTAATAATTCTAAGAATAGCTGATAATTAGTTCAATATGATATTTAATAATCAACAAGCACAGAATCTTAATGCTCTGTGAGAAACAAGATTCATCTTACGTTTAGCAAGGATGATGGGAATACATGTATAACCCAGCTTTAAGGAGCCATTATATAAATGTCATTGTTAATTAAATATCCTTCTCACATGATCGAATGCTATGAATTAATGTAAAGTAATTATTTAGAGCTCAATTGGATCTCTGTCTTCCAACTAGGAACCCAGGGTCGTAATAACATGCTTCTCCAGCTACCAAGTTTGCTTCGTTTTCTGAAATTATCAGCTTAGGGCATGATCAGCGTGCGGTGAGTCGACGGAAAGCCTGGATAAATAAATGAGCAGTCATACTAGGTGTTACCTCTAGATGTACTGCTCTGGTGGTGGCACAGGTGAAAAGACAGATGTATGCCTCGATTGGTTGCTTATCTGCAGTCCCTGTTAGATATATGGCTCCTGTATAATCAACTTCTGACGTCTCAAAAGAATGTAGTTGGACCACTCGTTCCTTTCGTAAGGGTGGTGGCACTTGATAAGAGCAATTTCTTGCATCGTACCTTCGGCATATCATGCAATTCTTCAAGATTGATTTGACTGACTGTCTTCCCTGAGGAGTCCAATACTTCTATCTGATATGTATGAGTGTGTCTACCACTCCTCCATGTTTGATGATTTGTTGATGTGTATGTAACACAATGAACCTTGTGATTCAATGATTCTTGGGTAAAAGCCATGGTAAAAAATAGGTAAAAAATTTAAATGCAAGGGACAGTATCTAGACTGATATCTGCTTGTTTAAGTCTCCATCCACAATGCAGAATGTTGTGATTTTCATGGTCTATCCACAGAGTGAGATTGTGTTTTAACTTATGCAGAAGATTTTCACAGTCATTCCCATAAGTTTCTCTCTGGGCTTGTTTACCCGATAGATAAGTGCTTCTTGAAAGGCGTATTTTATACCTATTTTCCTGAGATAATGAGATATGTTTTGTTTTACTTTGATTAATTTGATGAGCGAGGAGTAACGAGTACAATTCAAGACTGATATTTGAGCTTGCTGCCAGGTGGTAGTTATGGTGTGTGTCATAATGACGTGTGGCTTTTGTTTCGGCCATCTACCATTCACTAACCATCGAGGCTCATGAAACCAAATATCTGCCTTTGCAAACTGTTTAAACATCATACCACTGGATAAGAGATCAGCTGGATTATCTTTTATGGGTACATGCAACAATTGAAAACCTGCAGAAATTTAATTAATTTCTGAGATGCAATTTCTTACATAAGGAGTTGGACAGTTGTCGTTTCGTACCCATTGTAAGACGGCTTCATTGTCAGACCATATAGTGATATCTTTGATGTTCATGGTAGACAAGACTTGTTTAATTTGCACTGCTAAGCGTGTGCCAGATAGCAATGCAGTTAGTTCCATCTGTTGCAAAGTCATCTTTTTTAATGGAGCTACTCTGGCCTTAGAGGTGATTAGATATGATTGATGGGAAGTCACTAAGTAAGCACAAGCTCCAAAAGCTTTGGCTGACGAGTCTGCAAATACATGTGTTGTTACTTCATCATTTTCCTCGACTATGTGTCTCGGAAAGATTATCTGTTCGACTAAAGATTATCTGTTCTTGAGCTATCTCTGTCCAAGCTTTTTGTAATTGGTGTGGTAGTGGATCATCCCAACCAACTTTGGTCTTCCAAGCTTCTTGCACCAATAAATGCCATTTGATAGTTAAAGGATTGAGTAGACCAAGTGGGTTAAACACTTTGGTAACCTGTGAAAGCAAATCCCTTTTGTAGCAATGCAATAGTTTACTGGCACTGATTTGATTGATATTGTGTCTGAGATTAGGTCCCATTCCATACCTAATACTTTTTGTGACTCTGTTACGAGATATTCAGGGTAATCTCTTGCTATTTGATTATTCAATGTTGCATTATTAGAGTCCCATGATTGTAGTTGCATGTTGGTACCTTGTAGCTCCTTGTTGGCCTCTTGATATATTTGTAACAGTTCAGTGGTACTGTTAAACTGTCCCTTGAAAATTATCTACATATAGATTCTGACTGATTTCAGCCTTACAGGGACTTGATGATTTTCGTAGATGAGTATCTAGAGTTGCTTGCAGCAAAAATGGTTTAGATGTACCGCCGAAGAATACAGAGGAGAATCTGTAAGTCACAATAGGACAATAGAGATCTTCTGGGTTCTCTACTGTTATAAAAAGTGTGTTGTACTATGGGGGTAATATTATTAATTTTGTGGGGGCAGCAGTTAGTAACAAGAGGTATCCCTAGTAATGGAAATCATATAGGCCTGGCCCCCAATAAAAATATAACCAGTGATTATAAATCGGCTACAAGACAATGTCAGTCTAGAGGTAGATCATAGATCTCCTACACAGGAAGAATGGATACTCCTTTAAAACTAACTTACTTATTCAATAACCCCTTAACAACCCCCCATATACATCCACACCAATAATAATTACTTTACCACACTATCTTACGTTAAAAGCCTTGGTCCACATAAACAGAATACAAGGTTTTACAATGAGAACAAGCTAGGGTTAAGTTTACTAGGCAAGGGACACTAGCAAGGACTCTAGGTAGTTTACTGGTACTACTGGAACCCATGTGGTTCCACTGGTACCCCTTAGAGTAACAGAGTAATATAAACACTAGTGATCACCTACTTAATGCCCAATAATACTCTACACAGTACTACTTTACACACAGAACATGTTTATGCCAGACAATGAGGACACAATACACTATACTTATCTTGGTAAACTAGACACAGAAATAAGTAAGGGAGAGAAACAAGAAGAAGGGGAGGAGGTTCTTTTCACCACGACGCCAGCTCAGAGAAGGGAGACCGTCTCCAGTCTCCTTCCTCAGCTGACTTGCTGCTGGCAGACTACTCAACTAATCGTACAGCAGCCCTATATCCAAGTTTACTCAGATCTACTTTACTAATACTTTCTAATCATTTGTAAACATAGTTGGTGCCTATTTTATTATTTAATAATCAACCCCAAGCTCAGTCTTTAAATGCTCTGTGAGAAACAAGAATCGTCTTACATCTGGCAGGGAACATACAACAAAGACACCTCTCTATGCATCCCAAATAACATAAGGTAGTTTATTTAGCTCAATTTGACCTCTGGTTTCCACTGATAAACCCAGGGTTGTAACATCTACTTATAGAAACTTAGTGAAGTCTCTATCGTCTTCCTGTAAGCCAACTCTTACAAAGACCTTACTTATGTCTACTGAGAACGCATAATTTGTTAAGTCTAAACTTCAGCAGTATGTCATACAATTTCTGAGTTAGACTTGGACCTGTTTGCAAACAATCATTTAGACTGGTTCCTTTGGGCACTGATTTCAGCTACAATTAAAAACTATCCATAAAAGAGTTGTTTTTGATTCTCTGATTGCCGCCATGCGTGGTAAAAAAAATGACTTGCTTGTTTATTGTCGTGTTTCACGACTTCAGTGAATTTATTCTGTAGCTGTTGAGTAATAACATCATGGTAGAGTTCTAAATGCTCAGGCCTTTTCCATAGCTTTGCTAATTGGGATTTCAATTGACTGTAAGCCATATGATGGCTTACTGACTGTAAATTGACTGTAAGCCAATCTCCGTGGTGTAGTGGTAAGTCACTCACCTGGCGTTCTGCAAGCACTTTGTCATGGGTTCGTATCCTGGCCGGGGAGGATTTAGTGGGCACAAATCCTAAACTGTAACCTCTGTTTAACTTAACAGTAAAATGGGTACTTGGTTGTAAAAACTTTTCTTCATGGGGGTCGTATTCCAGGGACTTGCCCAAAACGCTGCGCATACTAGAGGCTGTACAAGAATGTAACAACTCTTGTATATATCTCAAAAAAATGATAGTTGGTAGGTAAGATTTTTATGGTTGAGTTTCCATGGTAGCCATACCCAGTACTGTCCATTATGGTACTGTGCAGTTTCTAAGTATTGATTATATGTACAGACATCATCAGGACTTGGTTGTTCAGGAATTATTCCTACTGCATCTAGTTCGCACAGTTGATGCACAGATTCCAATCTGTCATCAACCATGTGGGGGATATATTAAGTGGTGACTGTTCTTTGCCTAGTCAAGTAACAATTACAGTTTATGTATGGTGTAATTTTTCAGGAGTTGAAGGTTTAAAATCTAGTACAGGTCCTATTATCAATAAGCCTCCTGCTGATTTAAGTAAATTCATACCCACAGATTCCTCTGATCCCAGAATGAATCGATGATAGTAGTCAGCTCCAATCAGGATTCTGATATAATGCACTTTAGTTCCGATATCCCATATGAGGCCATAATTGATCAGAGGATCTGCTAATTGGATTCATTTTCTTTCAGGAATTTAATAGTGGCTGTCAGACCAGTCACTTCTATTTCAGTAGGAATTTTGTCAACTACTATGGCTTTGACTGTCTTTTACGATGTACCTAGACAGACATTAAGCTGTATTACCTGATAGGTTTTAAGACCTTAATTGGTAATAAACCCTTATATGGATGTAGATAATTGCTTTGAAGATTTAAGTTGTAGATCTTCTGCCATCTTTTTACTGATAAAGGGTTTCTGTGAGCCTTGATAAAAAAGACCCTTATTTGAATACAAATTCCTTGATTGCTTAGTTCCAGCTGTACAGTAGGTAATATGGCTGTGGTAATAATCTAAATCTCTGTTACTAAGGCATTGACATTACTCATTACTGAACAGAATGGTACAGCAGATGAGGTATTTTCATCTTTTGGCTTTGCCTGAGATGCAGGTTAATTATTGGTTGTCGGTGATCTGGATTGAGTGTTGATATCACCACAAAGTTCTGTGTGATGTACAGTTTTATGACAATATTGGCAGTTCTGCAATAGAGTGCTACATTCACTCGTGCTTCCATACACAACAGATGCACCTGTTCAGAGATTTCAGTCAACTGGCACGGTCTTCATAAACTGGGCTTTGATAAATAGTATGTGCTTCCTGAAAGAATAAACATCTTGGGGCACATGTAGCTCCTTCTGTCTTATCTGTCTTGGGAGCTTGATTTCCAACAGTTCTGTTAATTGTTGGTAATATTTCTTATGAGCCAACATTACTGTTTCCACTTTGCAGAAGAGGAGTTTTGTTGCTTAATTTTTGACAGCCAGTTGGGACATTTTTGTTTTTGTCTGAAGATTCACTTTTAGTGATTTTTCTTGCGTTCTATCTTTCCTCGGCTCCATAATCTTTGTATGTAAGCTCGAAGTCCATCAAAGATTTGGTTCAGTGATAAGATGTTATTGTTATAATGGGTGCATAGGCTGTCTTTGACCTCATTAGGAAGTTTCTTTTGTATGATTAACTTTGTAAGGAATTCTGCATTTCCGACAGGTACTGTAGTATTGAGGGCTTTGATGATTGATTCTAAACACAATCAAAATTATATAGCACTTATTGTAACTTTTATTTGTAGAGGGTAAATCCAATAATTTGTATGAGAAACGGGCAATGTCAGTCTCCTTATCACTGTAGTTATCTTGTAACAACTGTAGGGCATGGTTATAATTATCATCGATTAATGAAAAACTAGCAATGACCTGCCTGGCTTTTCCCCGTAACTGGCCTTAGAAATACTGAAATTTTGTTGCCTTTTTGAGAGAAGCCTTGGAGTGTATTATAGAATGAAATGCTCTCCAGAAGGCATCCCAATCATCTTCATCCTTGCCATCAAAATAAAGTAAATGTACCTTTGGGAGTTATGTTGCTATTTGTTTGATAGTTGCAGTTCCCTGCTGAGTGGATGGACTAACATTTTGTTGGGTTACTGCTTGTACTAGAAGTTTGTTTAAAGGATCTTGTTCATCCTGGATTTTATCTTCATTCATTGTTATTTCAGCAATGATTTCCTGAAGTTCTCCTTTGGTTAGATCTGCATTAGCCATTTACGTTAGATAAATATCTACATATTGTTTGATTTATTCATATTTATCAACAGCTGCTTTTACTCTGCTATTCAAAGATATTAAATCAGGAGATGCTTGTTTAGCTAACTTTTGACATTTGTCAATCAGTTAAGCTAGGTGATTTTGTATACCCTTTAAGTGTCCTCCGATATCCTGTTTCAGCTGCTGGTGGAATGCTGTTAGCTATTTTCACTTTTTCCGAGTTTCGCAGATTCCGAGATATTTTTTTTCTGGTAAAAAAATGTATAATGTTAATTTATTTTGATAAATGAGCTTTCCTGTCTACTTAGGTAAGGATTCCAAAGATCGTCCTTCCTTTCCTCCCTGGAATATGGATACAACAGAAGCTCAATAATCAAAAGTGTAAATTTGGTTTATCATCCGAATGCACCAAATCGGTAAATTGTGGAATAATTGAAAAAAATAGTAAATGGCACTATTTTCGCAAAATTAATACATGATCTATTATCCTAATAGAGGTTTGATAAAATTCTGTACAAATGCGTTCTGATTTTACCTGAAAGTGGGTTTGATACAGTTGATTATGGATGTATTATAATGAAATGCACTTATTGTGTAAAAACACTTTTTTAAAGATTATTTAGTAGTGAGCAGCTCTGAAAATTAGTTGATTAAAGATAATGCTGAATAATACACATATATGTGTTTATATAACGTTACCACAAGTGAGGTAAATGGTATATGATTAAGATGCAGTTGTGTTTGTGACACTAATATATTAAGTATTGTGATTTTTAACACAGAACTGTTACTAGTATGCTATGAATGTTTACTAATTAAGGGATATGGTGGCTTAAGGCACTGTAAACAATTTGTTTACTTAGATATGTAAATTTTGGTTGTTAGCAAGGTTAGGCTAGTATTATGTAAAAATTATTTCAAAGCAAAATCAAGAAGTTTCTTATGTATTTGCTATTGAAATATTTTACTTTCTAGGTTCAAAGGACCATAGATGTAGGGGAAAAATGCCAGGATTAATATGAGAGGAGAACTACCAGGGATTTGTACTGTACTAAATTAAAAGTTACTGAGTGCAAAATAAATTCAACTAGTCTCTAGCTAGGGTCGTAAATCCTAGCTCCTCTTATCCTAATGACTGACTGTGGGCTGTGAGGGACCCTAAGAATGAATGACGATGATTCAAGGTCCACAATCCACCTGCGGACAAGTTCGTTGCATTAGCTTGTATTGTTAATACAAGGATAATATTTAATAATTCAGTTCTATAATTGAACACTGGTTCTGTTTAAATCAGGAATTTAAACGTGTGCACAATCTAGCCTAGCACCATAACTATAACAGCCAATATATTCATATAATATAAACACAATAATTAAAATTGTAGAAGTATGATATTATATGACCTTCAATGTTTTCAAGTACTGTTAACTAAGTACTAAAGATTATATTCAATAGGGTAAAGTTTAATGATAACTAAGTAAGCTATTGTTGACATAATATATATTTTCAACTATATGTAGAGATATATTCAATTTATATGAGGAGATTCAGTTACGTTTGACTGGAACTCTTCCCAGACTAGGGACACTCACGAGGTATTGAATCTCACAAGTGTCTGGGGAGTCAGAAGAGATTCAGTCGCTGCATGATACAAAAAATACAAATATTTATTCAGGTAAAGTACATACATACATACATGGTGAGATCCAAAAAGTTGATGGATTTATAGTTTTAGTTTAGTTCATTTATTATGCACCCCATACCCATCTTTTTGGTAGTAGTGGAAAGGGTTACAGAGGCACATAATGCGCTCAGGGACTGAACCCCACAGTTAATTTAGCCAAGCAAGTTACAATCTTGATGAGCTAGTTACAAAATTCAATATAAGTCGTCACATCAACAATGGGTTTGAGATCGACCACAAGTACAATTTCTAAATTAAGCAACTGACGTAAGTGGAGAGCTAGTGTCACAATTTATATGTTTGTCCTGCACACCGCCCCCCATCCAGTGGGCAGCGGTGGATAGATTACAATGGATTTATAGATAGAGCTAGTACATGTGATGCCTAAAGCCACTATTATGCAAAGCGTTTTGGGCAGAATGATTATCCTAATGATAATAGAAATATGAGGCATTTGAAATACGAATTTTTTATTTGAAATTTGAAATTTGAAATTTGAAATATAACTTACTGAAATATGAGGCATTGCCTCACCCTTTAACGACAGACTGACTTATTGGATATATTAAAGCTATACAAGCATACAATGGCCAATTAATACACCAAATAACATTCAATAAACTTATGACTGAGTACTGGGTGCCCGTCTGACAAGTGGCGAGACTGGATAACTCTCTGGTAGAATTTAGGCACGATATTTTATGTCACAACTTTGCTGTACATGTTCCGGAAGTGTTGTTAATTGATTATGTCCATAATTGCATTTGCAGTAGACTAGAATAGGTGGTGGAGGAAGAGACGGCATCATACTGGGTGAGTGAGTTCCACTCTACCTATTATTTGGATAAAGTATAAAGATTTTTTCTAGTAGATATTGTCTAGGTACTCCCCAAGTTCTAGAGAGGCACTGGGACGGGCAACAAATGTTATCTAAGCACTGTCACACATGTTCACTGTTTTGTAAACACACACGTTCTGGCCTGGGGCGTGGTGGGTGCTCCCGTCATCCTCGAGTTTACTTCCCCCTCTCACTTGAGAGGGTAGCTTTCAATGAATATTGAAAGATTATTGATTAAAAATATTGATTATTTTTACAGTCTAGAAATATGATTGAGATAAGATGTGATTATAATATTATTAGATATAATATTTAAAGATTACAAGTAGTATTTGCTAGCACTACTGATTCTTATTAAGGATTTGATTTAATCCATACCAGAAATCGATTGAATTGTTTCAATAGTTTTTTAATTAAGAAATCCTTCTCGAAGCTTCTAGATCCTTGAGAAATCATGCACAAAGTCATGTAGGGAACCAAGGGCCCTATGGCTGTACGCGATTATAGGCAGTGTCATATAGGATCCAGATGTAGGAGATAGGATATAGTGAATCTGTAGTGATTCTGATATGATTTTAACATTGATTTTCATATGGATATAATACATTTTTTTAGATAATAATATAGATATAGTAGGTAAAAATTTCCCACACAACTAGCCCACTTGGCTAGCACCTTCAGGTTGACCTAAGTTCTCTTCCACTTGCCCAACACTGGGCTGCTGGAGTAGAACGACGATCTCGCTTCAAGCAGGTCGGTGTTCAATTCCAACCGTCCAAGTAGTTGGGCACCATTCCTTCCCCTCGTCTCATCCCAAATCCTTAACTTATACATTCCAAGAGCTATATAGCCGTAATGGCTTGGCACTTTTTCCTAATAAGTTCCCTTCCCTTCCGGAGCTTATTATGTACCACTCTCCCAACTTCACTGACTTCCATTGCCTGCCCCTGATTGGTCGTCACCTCTCTGTCCAGCCGACTAGGAAGATGGGAATTACGATTAATTACAAGGGTCAGCTTCTATAGTTCGTCACCTTTATCGTAGATGGCGCCTAGGTCCTTCACAATGATCATGTCCCCTTATTTCTTCTCTCCTCCAGTGAGGGTTTTAATTCCTGAAATGTCTCCTCGTTGTCATACCTCTCAGTTCAAGTACTAGTCTGGTGGCAAACCTTGAACTTTTTCCAGTTTAGTCTTATGCTTGACATGGTCTGGCTTTTTTGGTAAAGGTGTTGGGGTACCTATCTTGCGGATGTTATACATAAGCACTGTTCGGCCTGATAGACTACGCAGCACCCGTTTGTCTTACACAGGGCCAAGGCAGACTTAAAAAAATAGAGCTGATACAGAACGAGGCTATGAGGATTATTCTTGGATGTCAAAGAAATGCAATGATTGAAATAATGAGAATGGAATAAATTTACAGAGTGTGTGTGATAGAGTCCGTGACATAACACTAGAGTATCTATTCGTTTCATGCGGAGAAAAGGAGGGGATAAGCTGTTTGAGAGCGTTCAGGACCTGCTGAGTGACGTACACACTTCCAGGAACTGAAGGAGACACGCTACACGAGGGGATTAGCTCATGACCTCAGGGAATACGATGTACTTGACTGCTGTAAACCCTCTCGACAGTGTAAAGTCTGCTCCATGGAAAGTACAGAAAAAATAGACGTCGAAATTGTCCCCTCAAGGTGAAAAAGATTCATCATGAACCGGGACAATTACGGTGTTTGTATGGAAGCATGGATATCTCGGTTACCAAGAGGCAACAGTTTTACATGTATATTGCGAGGGTCGGTGGCGGAGGATGGCAGGGAGGTGTGGTGTCTCCTAATAAGGGAATATACGGAGTTGGGGACTGTGGACAGGATAATTGAACTCCGGCTTAGTAATTTATATCATCATCCACACAAGCTGAACTGCAGGCCATTTCTGGCGTGTTTGGAGGAAGTACGCCATGACGACAAAAATGTTTTTGTATTTGTCGATAGCCGAGGAGCACTTGAGTCCCTTAACAGTCGAAACCCAGTCTTCATCTCCATAGTTGAGGATTGTAAGAGAAGAATAACTGAGATACAGCTGAAAGGACATAGTGTGAAATTCATGTGGATTCCATCTCATGTTGGAATAGTGCTCAACGAGGGTGGCGGATGACTTGGCCAAACGTGCCATATCAAAACCACAAGTTGACATTGAATGTGAATTCACAATGAGACAAATTAGAAGCAAAATCAGAAATATTCAGGCACAGGCAGGAGCGGAGAGGGAGATCTAATGTATGAGAGAAGTCAAACCATGCAACACTACATGTATGTGAGTCAAAACACCCATTTCACTTATGTAAAAGGAGAAATGCTTGGAGTGACTCTGTGTACATGCGGCTCAGGCTTGGGTACAAATATTACTGGGAATATGGGATAGGTGTTCATGATAATGACACGAAGTGTAAACTATGTGGTATGTTAAGGTCTCACACCCTTGCCCATTATGTTCTTGATTGTCCGTGATTAATGTATATAGAAAACACTAAGATAAGGACTGTTCCTGAACAAATAGCCTGGATGTGTCCCAACGGAAAGGTTGATGAAATTCTTGAGAGTATAAGAATTT
>WNGS01018151.1:0-11297 GCA_020271785.1 Procambarus virginalis | reverse complement strand
AAAATGCCTTCAACAGGTAAAACGGGATGTGGTACTGGAAGCAGTTCGAACAAGCTTTCCTTCTCTACTCCCCTTCGTCTCAGCAGGGTACAGTAGGGAATTGACGCTGTTGTTTGGGGAACACGAAGTTGTTTCTGCAGAAGGTGTCCAGCAGGGACCCCACTTGCCCCTTTTCTTTTTTGCATGGCTGTTAAAGAGGTTACAAGCAATGACCAGCGAACTCAACATCTGGTTCCTGGACGATGGCACCCTGGCAGGGACACAGGAGGGCCCTGCTAGAAGATCTACAGCTGGTGAAATCTAAGGGAGAGGAGTTAGGACTCACCCTAAACCCTTTAAAGTGTGAAATCATCTCATCTAGCCCCAACCATAGATGCAGTGCGAACCATATTGCCAGGAGCCCAAGTGATCGCTCCCACCGACAGTGTGCTGCTAGCGCACCTCTGGGCTCGAGCGCCATAGAGGTAGTCCTCGAAGAAAAGCTGAACGACCTGAGGAGGATGGAGGGAAGAATAGGGGCCTTGGACGCCCACGATGCTTTGTACCTTCTCACAAGGTGCCTGGCTTTGCCCAGACTGACCTATTTCCTAAGGTGTGCTCCCTCCTTCGACAGCCCAAAATTAACAGAATATGACTCGCTCCTAAGGTCATTAACCGTGAAAGTGTTAAACCTCTCCCTGCAAGATGACCAATGGGATCAAGCAACACTCCCAGTTAGACTCGGGGGAATAGGTATTCGCAAGGCGACACAGTTAGCATTGCCGACATTCTTATCCTCGACCAGTGCTACAGGTGAACTAGTTAAGGAAATACTACCGGAATACCTAAGAGACTCCATTGGGATTCATGATCCCAAATTCGCAGAACGAGCCGGTCAGTGGGACACTCTTGTCAACTCTCACCCTCGACCAACTTCTCCAAATGACTGCAAACAGTCCAAATGGGACGGCCCCATAGTGGAAAACATCTCCACATTATTGCTGGAGGCAGCTTCCAGGAAGGACAGAGCGCGTCTTCTAGCTGTGCAAGCGCCCCATGCCGGGGACTTCCTGTTGGCACTCCCTAATTCCGCCATGGGCACCCGCCTGGACCATCGGACCCTAAGTATTGGTGTTGCCTTGCGGCTTGCCGCCCCTATCTCCACCGAGCACCGGTGTATTTGCGGCCATGCACGGGCAGAACAATACGGCAGCCATGGGCTCATCTGTCGTAAGACACAGGGAAAGATTGCCAGACACGAAGCAGTCAATGACATCATCAAGAGAAGTTTGGCTACAGCTGGGTGTCCAGCACAAAGGGAACCCCAGTTGTGCAGACCTGACAACAGCCAAAAACGCCCAGCTGGGGTCACCCTGCAGCCGTGGAGGGAAGGTAAGCAGGTCGTGTGGGACTACACGTGTGCATCTACATTGGCCGATACCTATCTACCTTACAGCACAGCAGAGGAAGGTGGAGCCGCCACCTTCAGGGAGACCCAGAAATCTATCAAGTACAGGGACCTAGAACGTTGTTACAGGTTCGTGCCGATAGGCTCTGAGACTCTGGGCGCCTGGGGTAAATGTGCACTTAAGTTCCTGAAGGAGGTGGGCGAGGAACTCATTGGGAAGACTAGAGACCCAAGAGCGGCCAGTTTCATGTTCCAGCGCCTGAGTGTTGCTGTTCAGAGGGGAAATGCGTGCTGTATCTTGGGTACGCACCCGACCCCTGAAGAGCTGGACGAGGTCTTCGAACACTGATTGGTATATTGTTATATTGTTATATAAGTGTGTGTTTTCTGTAAACTGTAGCATTGCAACAAAATCAAATAAAAATAAAATATTAAAAAAATAACAATAGGGGTGGTAGTAGAAGAAAAGATTAAAGTATTCAGTGAGAATCCACAAGGTCTTCTCTGAACACTATTTATTTTCTTCTTCGAGGATGTGGGTCCCTTCAATCAAACCAGTGGTGGTACCCCTATATATATATATATATATATATATATATATATATATATATATATATAATATATATATATATATATATATATATATATATATATATATATATATGTATATATATATATATATATATATATATATATATATATATATATATATATATATATATATATATATATATATATATATATATATATATAAGTATATTTTGGTAGCAGTCTTTCTTGTAATCATATGTTGTTGAATATGACTGAAATGGTAAGATTAATAATTCTAACACGAATCTTCTCAATATTTCTTATATTTTTCTTCACTGTCGGTGGTAATAAAATAAAAATTCTCCGAAATTCATTTTTTAATTGTCTGACTCCTGAATGAGTTTCGTAATTCGTATTACATTGTCAAAGACTTAATTTACACACAAATTCTTCGTACTTATACTCTATTCAATGAGGTGATATGGTACAAAAGTTTTGGGTGAGGTGACAAACACAAGACAGAACACGAACAATGGGTATAAATTGAATAAGTGAACATATGAACGCAAGTAACTGCAGACGGTCTATTGACCCATACTTCCTCTTGCTGCTTCCATATTGGTTCGGGGTCTTCAAGTAGGTTGAATATAGTTGTGCATTGATTGGCTGTTCATTGCTGGTGTTGACTTTTTGATTTGTAGTGCCTCGCTGATGTCAAGCCGCCTGCTATTGCCGTACCTATCGATGAATTCTGTGTTGTTTGTTAATATTTCTCTTTTGACGGTTTGGTTGTGAGAAGAGATTATGTGTTCCTTGTTGGCTCCCTGTTGCTTGTGCATTGTTAGTCGCCTAGAAAGAGACGATGTTGTCTTGCCTATATACTGAGTTCTTTGGGGCTTACAGTCCCCCAAGTGGGCATTTAAAGCCATAGACAACGTTGGTCTCCTTCAAAGCGTTCTGCTTTGTGTCTGGCGAGTTTTTCAATGAGTAGATTGGCCGTTTTTTTGGTTTTATAATAAATTATCAATTGTATTTTCTGATTTTTGACTGTAGGGATGACGTTCCTATCAATAATGGCTTTCAGGACCCTTTCCTCTGTTTTATGAGCCATCGAAAACACGTTCCTGTAAAATAGTCTAATTGGGAGTACAAGTGTTGTGTTGGTTGACTCTTCAGAAGTTGCATTGCGTTTTACATTTCTTTTTATGATGTCTTCAACGAAACCGTTAGAGAAGCCGTTGTTGACTAGGACTTTCCTTACCCTACATAGTTCTTCATCGACTTCTTACCATCCTGAGCTGTGGCTGAGAGCACGGTCGACGTAAGCATTGACAACTCTCCTCTTGTACCTGTCTGGGCAGTCACTATTGGCATTGAGGCACATTCCTATGTTTGTTTCTTTGGTGTTGACTGCAGTTTGGAAGCCTCCGCTCCTTTCCGTCACTGTTACATCCAGAAAGGGCAGCTTCCCATCCTTCTCCATCTCGTACGTGAAACTCAACACAGAATTCTGCTCAAATGCCTCCTTTAGCTGCTGCAGATGTCTGGCATCAGGTACCTGTCAAAAAATGTCGTCAACATACCTGCAGTATATGGCGGGTTTCAAGCCCATGTCAACTAAGACCATCTGCTCGATGGTGCATATGTAGAAGTTCGCAAACAGGACACCTAGGGGAGAACCCATGACGACCCCATCTACTTGCTGATACATGTGCCCATCTGGGCTCACGAAGGGTGCCTCTTTAGTGCAGGCTTGGAGTAGTTTCCTAAGTATGCTTTCTGGAATGTCAAGAGGAGTGCAAGCAAGGTCACGATACACTCTGTCTGCTATCATCCCGATTGTCTCGTCCACAGGTACATTGGTAAATAGTGACTCCACATTTAACGAGGCTCTTATCCCCGTGGCCCGTGCTCCACGCAGTAAGTCAACAAATTCCTTGGGAGACTTCAAGCCGAAAGCACAGGTTACATAAGGAGTCAGCAACCTGTTGAGTCGCTTAGCCAGTCTGTATGTGGGTGTGGGTATCTGGCTGATGATTGACCGAAGAGGGTTTCCTGGCTTGTGGGTCTTGACATTTCCATAGGCATACCCAGGTTTGTATTCCCCAACAACTTTTGGCAGGTGGAGTCTGGATTTCTTGGCGTTCACAGTTTCGATCCATCTGTTTACCCTCGTTTTCAATTCGGCTGTAGTTTCCTTCGTTACCCTTTGGAATTTAGTTTGGTCAGAGAGTATGAGGTTCATTTTTGGCAGATATTCATCTTCTTTAAGAATGACGTATATTGGCGACTTGTCACCTCTCCTGACGACTATCTTTTTGTTCTCACGAAGGCTCTTAGCTGCCACTTTGAGTTCGGGGACAGTATGGTGCTTCTGTAGTTACCTCGAAACTTTCCTCCTTCTGCAATCACCTCATCCAATAGAGTATAAGTGCAATCACCATATCACCTCACCCAATAGAGTATAAGTATGAAGAATTTGTGTGTAAACTAAGTCTTTGAAAATGTAATACGAATTATGAAACGCGGTCAGGCGTCAGATAATTAAAAAATTATTTTCAGAGAATTGTTATTTTTATTACCACCGACAGTGAAGAAAAACATAAGAAGTATTGAGAAGATTCTTGTTAGAATTATTAATCTTACCTTTTCGGTCATATTCTGCAACATATGTTTACCCAGTCTCCATCATGCCTGCTTGCTGTCTGCGCAAAGAGATTCAGCACTCTCCTATTCTGTGTCCACTGTCCATTATCTTACTGATAATCTTGTTGTTGTTCTTTAAGATTCGCTACCTGGAACAAAAAGTTCCAAGTAGCACGGGCTATGGTGAGCCCGCAGTGGACTTTACTGATAATCGTAGCTGTTCTTTGCGATTTTCTCATCTCTAGAAGAGAGTGCAAACTCGTTTCCAGTCTCAGAGTTTCAAGCCTGGTCCACATCGGGGTTCCCAGGGCAGCTCTCATAGCACACCGAAATCACAATTGCGTGATGCATCAGATGAACAAATCCACAAGGACCGTGACGAGGATTCGAACCTGCGTCCGATAGCATCCCAGACGCTGCCTTAATCGAGTGAGCTACAACATGGTCAAAAGGAGTTGAAACCGAAGTTCTACTGAACTTACTGGATCCCGCAGCCTCTCCAACGAAAAAAACAGGGTTTTTAATAGGTCGTTCTCCCTCTTCGCCCTTACTTCATTACACACAGAATGTGCCTTTCCACATTCCAAACATTGTGCCTCGGAGAGGCTGCAGGATGCAGTAAGTTCAGTAGAACTTCGGTTTCAACTCCTTTTGACCATGTCGTAGCTCAGTCGATTAAGGCAGCAACTGGGATGCTCTCGGACGCAGATTCGATTCCTCGTCACGGCCCTTGTGGATTAGCTCTCATAGCATTGTTTTGGGCAACTTCAAGCTTTTTCCACTGTTGTTGTGATAGTCTTGCGAGTGCAGGTGCGGCATAGTCGATCACTGATCTGACTGCTTGTACAGAGTATGTGCGAAGGACTTGCAGACTGGCTCCTCCAGAGAGGGAGGTTAGCGACCTGAGGATTGCCGTCTGGGCCGCAGTTCTCTCTCTCAAGTAAGCAACCTCAGCATTAACATTCATGTGTGTGTCCAGGATTATTCCTAGATACTGATAAGTGTGCACCCATTATATGGGTTGACCTTGTATTGTGAGTCGGTTGTTGGGCTCCGCTATTTTTGTGGGCATTGTTTTTGTCTTTGTGGGGTTGAGTTTGATGCCAATCTGTTTTGCCTCTTCACTGATGCAGTCTAAGCATTTGGGTGCAGGCGCACCACATCCCTTCCTATTATGATGATGACAAAGTCGTCCGCGCAGTTAAGCAGCCTACAGTAATGTGGGAATTTCAACCTCATTTCTCTTTCTATTAATTAAGCAGTTGAAGAGAATTAGGGTGCCTCCTTGCGGTGTACTATTTTCATGTCTTTTGTATTCAGAAACTGTGCCATGAAGTTTTACTCTTGCTTCTCTGTTAACGAGACATTGTTAATTGCCTTTGCCTCTTTGTCGATGAGGCAGCAGAGAACAGCTGGAGTGCTAGCCAGTTCAAAGGCTTTCTCGAGGTCAGGGAATATCAGCATTCCTAGTCTGTCATATAAGTGGGCTAACAGAGTTGTAATAGATACCAATGTGCCAACCCCTCTTCTATAGGTATACATATCATGGTACAGTTTAGGCATTTTCCACTTAAGTCTATTGAGTGTCATTCTGTCCTACCTTGAGGTTACCTTGAGGTGTTTTCTTGGCTTAGCGTCCCCTCAGCCCAGTCGTCGACCAGGCTTCCTCGATGCTGGACTGGCCAACCAGGCTGTTGGACGCGGCTGCTCCCAGCCTGACGTATGAGTCACAGCCTAGTTTGATCAGGTATTGACTGTCAGCCATCTTGGCTGCACAGCTTTGGAGAGAGATTGGCCTGGGATTAGCTGAATCTTTGGGTTTTGGGATCGGCACTATGTCTGCCCTATTCCAAGCTGATGGTCTAGTTGAGAAGTCCAGGCTATATTAATTAACCTAAGGTATGCAGCGTCTTCCTCTGTCTGAGGTTTCTAATAATTTTATAGGTATTTTGTCGTCTCCGGGGGGATGTATCTTTGGAGTTTTTTTTAGCTCGAGTGAGCTTATCCAGTGTGAAAGGGGTATTAGTGTCAGAGATTTCTGCACATGCTGCAAGGATTCTGTGCCACCTTTCTTCCTCTAATCCTATCTGCACTGCTAATACATCTGGCAGAAGCTGATTACTGGCTGCTCTTTCTGCCAACCTGGTTGCCAGTACTTCAGCTTCCTGATGCGGATCCTTAGGTTTTAGGTGTTATATTTTCTTTGGCCCCGGTGAATTTTCTGCCACATCTCTCCAAGAGAGGTGTGTTCATTTGGCCCGGTGGATTTGCTGCCACATCTCTCCAAGAGAAGAGTGTTTATTCAGATGTGAACACCATTCCAGCCACTTTTGTTCTTTTATTAGGACCCCCATTTTATAGAACCCCATTTATGTCATTCATTCATGTCATCTATCACCTCACTATTAAAGGATACATTCAGGTACTAACACAGACGAATTAGGGCTGAAAACCACAATGACGACCCCCAACCATCCCCAGATCTCTAGTATCAACTATTGATGCAGATAATGGCTCCGAAGAGCCTCAACGCACGGGTTCACCATAGCCCGTGCTACTGGAAATTTTTTGTTCTGAGTAGTTGAATATAAAAAACAACAACAGAAGAATTTGTCATTGAGAATGTGAGGTGAGACCTTATGAAACGCATGGCGGAAACGCATGGCCTCTGAAACGCAGAGGCGTCAGACCCAAATAAAAAATAAATATGAACTTTGGAGAGTTAATTTTTAATTTTCCTGCTTCAGTGAAGAAAACATAAGGAATATCGAGAAGATTCGCTCCTGAATCATAAATCTAAAGCTTTCTGTCGTTTTCAACTAAATACGTTTATAAGAAAGACTGCGAAAAAAACGCCTGGGGACACGTTTCGCAAGGTACACCTTACATTTTCAATGACAATTTTACTGTGTATAACATCTGATTTTATTCTCTTTGGATGAGGTAGTGGATGAATGCCATAACAAGGGGGTATTAAATATATAAATGAATAAATGGATCAGGGAGGGAGGCGGGTATTAGTAGGATCACTGGATGCTGTGTCTGCATTGGCTCTGAGTCTTGAAGTGGTAGAATGTAATTATGTGTTAGCTGGTTGTTGATTGCTGGTCTGGACTTCTTAATATGTAGTGTCTCGCTGATGTCCAGTCTTCTGCTGTCGTTATATCTGTCGATTATTTCAGTGTTGCTTGTCAATATGTCTCTGGTGATGATCTGGTTGTTTGTGAAGATTACATGTTCCTTGATAGAGCCCTGTTGTTTGTGCATTGTTAATCGCCTAGAGAGAGACGTTGTTGTCTTGCCTATTTACTGGGATTGTTTGGACTAACAGTCCCCAAGTGGGTATGTGAAGGCATAGACTACGTTAGTCTCTCTTAAGCCGTTTTCTTGGTATATGGAGAAGCTGTTCATAAGTAAGCTGCGGTCTTCATGTTTTTGTATTAATTGTTAATTGCATCTTGTGATTGGTGATCGTGGGGATAAACGTTCCTAGCAATAATATCCTTCAGGACTCTTTCCTCTCTTGGCGATTAACAATGCACAAACAACAAGAAATGTTGACTCCAGCAGTGATCACCTGCAATTTAGATAATGTCTGAAAAAGGGGATTTGCTTCTGGAGAGTTTTCGAACACAGATTCATCTGTTTGAAATTTTACATTTTCTTAATATTAAACAGAAAGACAGACAAACAGACAGACAGACAGACAGACAGACAGACAGACAGACAGACAGACAGACAGACAGACAGACAGACAGACAGACAGACAGACAGACAGACAGGACTTGATACAGGACAGGATAGGACAGGACAGGACAGGACAGGACAGGACAGGATACAACAGGCAGGAGTAAAAGGGAAGGTGCTCCAGTGGATAAAGGAGTACTTAAGCAACAGAAAACAGCGAGTAACAGTGAGAGAGGAAACATCAGAGTGGCAAGATGTCACCAGCGGAGTCCCACAGGGCTCAGTACTTGGACCCATCCTGTTCCTAATATATGTAAACGATCTTCCGGAGGGTATAGACTCGTTCCTCACAATGTTTGCCGATGATGCAAAAATTATGAGAAGAATCAAGACGAATGAAGATAGACAGAGAAAACAGGATGACCTAGACAAACTGGAGGAATGGTCTACAAAATGGCTGCTAAAGTTCAACTCAGGAAAGTGTAAGGTAATGAAATTAGGCGAAGAGAGCAGGACGCTGAACACAAGGTACCATCTGGGAGATGAAATCCTGCAAGAGTCAAATAGAGAGAAAGATCTGGGGGTTGATATCACACCGAACCTGTTCCCAGAGGCCCCACATCAAATGGATATCATCAGCGGCATATGCAAGACTGGCCAACATAAGAACTGCCTTTAGAAACTTGTGTAAGGAATCGTTCAGGACCCTGTATACCACTTATGTCAGACCAATCCTGGAATATGCAGCTCCTGCCTGGAGTTCATACCTAGTTAAACACAATACAAAGTTAGAGAAGATTCAGCGGTATGCCACCAGGCTCGTCCCGGAACTGAGAGGTATGAGCTACGAGGAAAGGTTAAAGGAGCTGAACCTCACGTCCCTGGATAACAGAAGAGTAAGGGGAGACATGATAACCACCTACAAAATTCTCAGGGGAATTGGCAGGGTGGTCAAAGACAAACTCTTCAGCACGGGTGGGACACGAACAAGGGGACACAGGTGGAAACTTAGTACCCAGATGAGCCACAGAGAGGTTAGAAAGAAGTTTTTCAATGTCAGAGTATTTAATAAATGGAATGCATCAGGCAGTGATGTGGTGGAGGCTGATTTCATACACAGGTTCAAATGTAGATATGATAGAGCCCAGTAGGCTCAGGAATCTGTACACCAGTTGATTGACAATTGAGAGGCGGGATCAAAGAGCCAGAGCTCAACCTACGCAAGCACAATTAGGTGAGTACAAATAGGTGAGTACAGACAGACAGACAGACAGACACAGACAGACCTGGACACTGCCGGTGACTGATCACTATCCAGGACAAACAATAAAGAAGATGGTTTTTATTATCCATTTATTTACTTATTTTATATCAGATAGGTTATCCCATACATATTTGTTGTATGGCTATAGGGTATATATAGTCTTTGGAATAGGGCATAAAAATTCACATTCCCAGACTTCGAGAAGGAAGTGGTAATGGGGCTGAGCTCTTTGCCTTCACATGGGTTCCTGGGACCAAACAATGACTCTCCAGTTCAAATCATCATTACTCCTGCAAAGTTTAATGAGACTAGCCTCAAGCATCTGGCGTCCAATTTCGAACAGTGAAGCTGACATTATTTCATATAGATATAATGTAACTGAATGACTGAAATCGTTATTTCTATGATTATAGCATTAATGTTCTCCATATTTATTGTTCTATTTAAAATATATGGATTCATAACCAAAAATGACGAGGCAAAACAAAGCTTTGCCAGGGCCGAAAGACATTCAGCAGTTGTCTTCTATGTTTTTAAGAAGGTTGGAGCAATGAGCCAGATATTCTGTCTTTGGTCTCCAAGATAGTAGAATAATACCGAGAGTGAGCAGGCTGTTATTAAATGGTTGAGAGTGTGTAATATGTAGTGCTTCGCTGATTCCTAATCTTCAACTGTCCTTGTATCTGTGATTACTTCGGTTGGTCAGAATATCTCCTGAGATGATTTAGTTGTCTGTACATTGTCAGGAGGTATGAACGACATATTGTCTTACTGAGATCATAGGGGCTGACAGTCTTCCAAGTGAAGTTGTGAAAACACAGACAAACATTCCTCTCTTCATGACCCTTGGTGTCTGGAGTGTACCATGACCCTTGGTGTCTGGAGTGTACCATGACCCTTGGGTGTTGGAGTGTACCATGACCCTTGGTGTCTGGAGTGTACCATGACCCTTGGTGTCTGGAGAGTCTTATAAGGCCCTTGGTGTTGGAGAGTGTTTCATGACCCTGGTGTCTGGAGAGTCTTACAAGACCCTTGGTGTCTGAAGAGTGTTTCATGACCCTTGGTGTCTGGAGAGTCTTACAAGACCCTTGGTGTCTGAAGAGTGTTCATGACCCTTGGGTCTGGAGAGTCTTACAAGACCCTTGGTGTCTGAGAGTGTTTCATGACCCTTGGTGTCTGGAGAGTGTTTCAGAGTAAGTTGGTGTCTGGAGTGTGTCATGAGCAAGTTGGTGGCTTTCACGCTCGTGTTTGAGATTTTCAACTCGTTCTTCATCTCATGGAGTACGAGTTTAAACTTTTAGTTATCTATTTATTTGCTCTTCTTAACTGGTAATTTTTTCACCTACACCTTTCAAAATATTGATACGTTCAACTAATGCTTCAAATAGTTTCATGCAATATTATAACAGACTACTAGCAATTGAAACTTTAATAATCAATTATCTCTCTTTGTGATTTCAACTGGAAATGTACAACCAGTTCCCTTGGAATTAGCCTTGGGGATATCTCGCTCACACAGCCCAACACATATTGAAGATTTCTCGAAGGAATTACAACAACCGACTATGAAACTCCACCCACTTGGCAAATGAAAAAAAAAACTATTTCTAATCACTAGGCGTAGACAGGACAGTGGTCACCAGCTGACATTATAATTATAAGTGTGAAGGATAGATGTAATTGTTAATGTAATAATCTCCGGTGAGATCTGATAAGGACCTTTTGAGCCCTCTGTAATCTTTTATTGCGCTTACCGCTCACAGGATGAGTATGGAGTGCACA
>WNGS01018137.1:5060-17863 GCA_020271785.1 Procambarus virginalis | reverse complement strand
TAATCTTTGGCAGGTGGAGTCTGGATTTCTTGGCATTCACAGTTTCCAATCACTTGTTGACCTTGTTTTCAATTCGGCTTAGTGTCCTTCAACGCAAAGGCACGCAACTGTATCTACATTCCTTATGTCCGGTCGTGATGTCAAGTGGTTTAAGGCATCCCTGTACATACCAGTTGCGTTGCTCCTGGGAGTATGGGTTCGAGTCACTTCTGGGTGTGAGTTTTCATTCGCATATAGTCGGGGACCATTCAGGCTTGTTCGCATTGTGTTTCCTCACGTGTTGCCCAAAAAATGAGGTGATTTGATAAAATGCTATGCCCAAGATAACCATCCAGGTGCCGGCGGGGAAGTGGTTCAAATAGCTCAGGCTATCACTTCCTTATGTCCGGTCGTGATGGTCAAGTGGTTTAAGGCATCCCTGTACATACCAGTTGCGTTGCTCCTGGGAGTATGGGTTCGAGTCACTTCTGGGGTGTGAGTTTTCATTCGCATATAGTCCTGGGGACCATTCAGGCTTGTTCGCATTTGTGTTCCTCACGTGTTGCCCCAAAATGAGGTGATTTGATAAAATGCTATGCCCAAGATAACCATCCAGGTGCCGGCGGGGAAGTGGTTCAAAGCTCAGGCTATCACTTCCTTATGTCCGGTCGTGATGGTCAAGTGGTTTAAGGCATCCCTGTACATACCAGTTGCGTTGCTCCTGGGAGTATGGGTTCGAGTCACTTCTGGGTGTGAGTTTTCATTCGCATATAGTCCTGGGGACCATTCAGGCTTGTTCGCATTTGTGTTCCTCACGTGTTGCCCCCAAAATGAGGTGATTTGATAAAATGCTATGCCCAAGATAACCATCCAGTGCCGGCGGGAAGTGGTTCAAATAGCTAGGCTATCACTTCCTTATGTCCGGTCGTGATGGTCAAGTGGTTTAAGGCATCCCTGTACATACCAGTTGCGTTGCTCCTGGAGTATGGGTTCGAGTCACTTCTGGGTGTGAGTTTTCATTCGCATATAGTCCTGGGGACCATTCAGGCTTGTTCGCATTTGTGTTCCTCACGTGTTGCCCCAAAAAATGAGGTGATTTGATAAAATGCTATGCCCAAGATACCATCCAGGTGCCGGCGGGGAAGTGGTTCAAATAGCTAGGCTATCACTTCCTTATGTCCGGTCGTGATGGTCAAGTGGTTTAAGGCATCCCTGTACATACCAGTTGCGTTGCTCCTGGGAGTATGGGTTCGAGTCACTTCTGGGGTGTGAGTTTTCATTCGCATATAGTCCTGGGGACCATTCAGGCTTGTTCGCATTTGTGTTCCTCACGTGTTGCCCAAAAAATGAGGTGATTTGATAAAATGCTATGCCCAAGATAACCATCCAGGTGCCGGCGGGGAAGTGGTTCAAATAGCTCAGGCTATCACTTCCTTATGTCCGGTCGTGATGGTCAAGTGGTTTAAGGCATCCCTGTACATACCAGTTGCGTTGCTCCTGGGAGTATGGGTTCGAGTCACTTCTGGGGTGTGAGTTTTCATTCGCATATAGTCCTGGGGACCATTCAGGCTTGTTTGCATTTGTGTTCCTCACGTTTGCCCAAAAAATGAGGTGATTTGATAAAATGCTATGCCCAAGATAACCATCCAGTGCCGGCGGGGAAGTGGTTCAATAGTCAGGCTATCACTTCCTTATGTCCGGTCGTGATGGTCAAGTGGTTTAAGGCATCCCTGTACATACCAGTTGCGTTGCTCCTGGGAGTATGGGTTCGAGTCACTTCTGGGGTGTGAGTTTTCATTCATATATATATATCATTATATATATATATATATATTATATATATAATAATATTATATCTATAATATAAATATATATATATATATATATATATATAAACTTTTAGACACACAACACCCACCAGGGGACTTGAACCCTGGCAGGGTTCAAGTCCCCTGGTGGGTGTGTGTCTAAAAGTTTCTATACTTTCTGACTTGCGTGTTTAGGCAAGTGGCAAGTGTGTGCATTCATATATATATATATATATATATATATATATATATATATATATATATATATATATATATATATGTCGTACCTAGTAGCCAGAATGCACTTCTCAGCCTACTATGCAAGGCCCGATTTGCCTAATAAGCCAAGTTTTCATGAATAATTGTTTTTGACTACTAAACTACCTAACCTACCTAACCTAACTTTTTCGGCTACCTAACCTAACCTAACCTATAAGATAGGTTAGGTTAGGTTAGGTAGGGTTGGTTAGGTTCGTCTATAACTACGTTATTTTTAACTCCATAAATAAAAATTGACCTCATACATAATGAAATGGGTCTTTATTATTTCATAAGAAAAAAATTAGAGAAAATATATAATTCATGAAAACTTGGCTTATTAGGCAAATCGGGCCTTGCATAGTAGGCTGAGAAGTGCGTTCTGGCTACTAGGTACGACATATATTTATATATATATATATATATTATATCTATATATATATATATATATATATATATATATATATATATATGTATATATATATGTATATATTATCATATATATATATAGAATATATATATATATATAATATATATATATCTATATTACATATATATATATATATATATATATATATATATATATATATATATAGATATGATTCTATATGTAAATATATATATATATATATATATTCTATTATATTATATATATATATATATATATATTATATATAGATTTACATATATATATATATATAATATATATATATATCTATATATATATATATATATTTACTATATATATATATATATATATATATATATATATATATATATATATATATATATATATATATATATATATATATATTAGTATATTAGTATATTTTGGTAGCAGTCTTTCCTGTAGACATATATTATAAAATATGACAGAAAAGTAAGATTAATAATTCTAACACTAATTTTCTCAATATTTCTTATGGTTCTTTTCACTGTCGATGGTAAACGAAAAATCAGTTCTCCAAAATTATTTTTATTTCTAGTCTGACGCGACACTTGAACGCGTTTTGTAATAACTTATTACATTTTCAAAGACTTTAGTTTACACACACACAACTATAACCTGCAAACACTAAAACAGATTTCTTACTATGCTATAATTCAAATGGCTTTTCATTTTATATTCCTGCATTTGGGTGAGGTGATATGTTGCAACAGCTTTGGATGAGGTGAAAACAAACTTTCAACACAAGATAGAACACGAAATATTGGGTAATATTGGGTAAAGTTAAAGGGGAAGAATGGAAGTAAATGCAAAGGGCCTATTGGCCCATATTTCTTGATGCTTCTATATTGGTGCGGAGTCTTGAAGTGGGTAGAATATAGTTGTACATTAATTGGCTGTTGATTGCTGGTGTTGACTTCTTAATGTGTAGTGCCTCGCAGATATCAAGCCACCTGCTATCGCTGTATCTATCGATGATTTCCGTGTTTTTTGTTAAGACTTCTCTGGTGATGATCGGGTTGTGGGAAGAGATTATATGTTCCTTAATGGAGCCCTGTTGCTTATGCATCGTTAATCGCCTGGAAAGAGATGTTGTTGTCTTGCCTATATACTGAGTTCTTTGAGGCTTATAGTCCCCAAGTGGGCATTTGAAGGCATAGACGACATTGGTCTCTTTCAAAGCGTTCTGCTTTGTGTCTGGAGAGTTTCTCATGAGTAGGTTGACAGTTTTCTTGGTTTTATAGTAAATCGTCAATTGTATCTTCTGATTTTTGTCTGTAGGGATAACGTTTCTATATTAACAATATCTTTCAGGACCCTTTCCTCCGTTTTATGAGCTGTGGAAAAAGGAACTTCTTTTCTTACAATTAATGTATCAAGTTCGGAGACTTGTACACATTTCAGTGCAAGGAGCAAGGCAAATAGTTCGGTCTGAAGGGTAGAGGCCCAGTTGTTTATACGGACTCCCCACTCAAAGTACAAGCCATCGCCCATTGTCAGAACAACTGCACTTCCAGTTGCACCCGTGGTGCGGTGTAGGGTACCATCAGTGTATATGATTTGAGAGAGAGAATGCTCTGTGGACAGAGCATCAATATGGCTTAAGGCATTAAGCTTTGCCTCAAGACGAAGCTTGGGCTGATCTCTAATTTGCCTCTTGGGTGGAAAGGGAGGGATTAAAACTGGAAAGGGTGTAACCTCCCACGGTGCAGGAAAGTGCTGTTGTTATTTCTCTTGGTACAAATCATGAACCTGATACATTCTAAGATGAGTTCCAGTTTTTGTTATCTATTTGGAACAATGCTGATCTTCAATAAAGAAATTCTGGAGGGCTTCTGTGAAAGGACTAGGATGATTTAGCCTAAGCATTTTTATACCAATTGACAGTTAATTTCAGTAACACGATCAACAACGATCGGAATATTAGGTTCCTTTCTCATTTTAAGTATCTTTGTGGTACGAGGGCACCCAAGGATTATCCTCAAGGCTTTGTTCTGCAATTTTTCAAGCCCTCCAAGCTTTCTTTCAGGCATCAAAACAAGCAGAGGTGCAGCATAATCCACTAAAGATCTGATGTATGCAAGGTACATAATTCTGACATTGACACCATAGCCTGAGTGATAACCTGCAACAGCTTTGAGAGCTCGGAGCCACTCTTATACTGACGACAGAGTCTGAACACAACAGGACCACACAGTGGCACCTCAAGGCCAAGGTATTTGAATCTGTTTACAGATCCCTGACTGGGAGCCCAAACCTGCCAGTTGTTGAGAAAGACTAAGACATGAACCACCAATAAACGAATGTGACAAAGCACTTTGACTCAATATTGTGAATGTCCAGGAGAACCAGATTCAAGCTAAACTGGAAAACCCAAATGTAAGCCTGATGTCCCACAGCAAAGCCTTGAGTCACCATCCAGGAATCCACTTGCAACATCAGATGTATCTGTCAAAAAGCAAACAAGCCGGGGGAAACTAGCCTGGCCAAGCTCAATTCCGGCACAGGCGTACGAGCAACCACCGGGCGACCTGGAACCCCGCCAAAAGAACAGTCGGAGGCGTCCCGCCATTATCACCGATGTTTCCCCAGTGACAATAAATCACCAGTTAACAGTTCAAATGGAGCTGGAAGGACAGACTCCACCGCCCCTGGCTGGCCTGGTGTGTGGGAAAAACCTGCTGAGATTGATATAAGAGGAGACTACCAGGGACTTGTACTGAACTAAATTAAAATTTACTGTCTGCAAATTAATTCAACTAAAATCTCTAGCTAGGGTTGTAAATCCTAGCTCCTCTTTTCCTAATGAAACATTATGGGCTGTAAGGGGCAGGTGGGGTGAGTGAATTAGTTGATAGGTTGATTGAAGTTCCACATTCACCTGCCAACAGGTATCTCACATCAGCTTGCATTTTATACAAGGATAAGATTTAATAAATTCAGTTATTTGACTGAACACTGGCTCTGTTTAAATCAGAGATTAAACATACACAGTCTAGCCTAGCACCATAGCAATTAACAGCCAATACACTTATACTATAAACAATACAACAATGTAAATTGTAAAAGTATGATAAATGACCTAAATATGGTCTGAGTACTGTTACTGAGTACTAAAATTATATTCAATTAAAATGAACTTTATGATTACTTAAAATATAACTAAGCAAGAAATTGTTAACGTAATTTATATATATTCAAGTATATATGCAATGTATTTATATTCAATGTATATGATTAATACAGTCAGCTTGCTGAATCTCTTCCAACACTCTGGACACTCATGAGGATTTGTTTATTGTAACAACTTTTCTGACAGTGGACACTCATGAGGTTCAGAGCTTGGATAAGACTCTGCTGTACCACAATATTAATAAACTTACAGAAATATGAGGCTTGCCTCGCTTATGACCGACAATCAGACTTATAGAATATTAATGTTATACTAGCATTCAATTGGCCAATCAATACGCTACTGTAATAACATTCAATAAACTTATCTGAAGCCGGGTGCCTGTCAACAAAGTGTGCCAGACTGATTTACTCTCTTGGCGAGTTTAGGCACGATATTTTATATAACAGCGTTGCTGTATGATCTGGTAGCGTTGCTACGTGATTTGGACTGCGTTGCAGAAGATAACAATGAAGATTAGGGATGAAGGAGGTGGAGACTGCTTCACTAAGTGCTCCACTTCACTCTTATTTTACATAAATGTTCTAGGATTTTCCTTGTTGATATATTGTCCAGGTACTCCCCAAGTTCTAGAGAGTGTTCACTGGTGATAATGATATTAGATAAGGTGTCCTTGAGCTGAATAATGTTCGCTAAGGGACCGTCACTGTTCACAGTTGTGTAAACAAACGCGTTCTACCCCGGGTTGTGGTGGGCGCTTCTCGTCTCGAGATGCCCCCCCCCCCCATCTCCCTTGAGAGGGGTAACTTCCAATGAATATTGATTGATTATTTATACAGTCTAGACTTATGATTGAGATAAGATGTGATTATTATAAAATTAGATATAGGATTTAAAGATTATAAGTAGTACCTGATAATACCACTGAATCTTATTAAGAATTTGATTTTATCTCTACCGGATGCTACGTCAGTGTTCCAATAAATTTTTAATTAACAAATCCTTCTAGAAGCTTCTGGATCCTTGAGAGAACATGCACAAAGTCACGTAGGCATCTATAGGGCCCTATGGCGTACGTGATCCAAGTGGCATTGTCATCTAGGATCAAGCTATATATAATGAATCTATTGTGATTCTGATATGATTTTGATATGATTCTGATATGATATAGATATGATATAGATATAATACATTTCTTAGATGATTATTAGATATGGTGGGCAAAAATTTCCCACATGGTGAGCACTAGTCACAAACCCCCATCCGAGACACGACGCGCCCGTGAAAACACATCGAGTGACGGGTTTGGGTAGGCGCCAAGGCACAGAACACCAAAAAACCTGAAGAGGAAGCCGGCTATGCAGCAACCAACAAATGGCCTCTGGAGGCCGAATCTAGAGATCGCGTGAGAGAGAGAGAGAGAGAGGCAGATGGGGTGTCGCTGAAGGAACCAGAAAAGATGCCGAAGACAAACCCAACCCAGCAGGTAGACCAGTACAACGAAGTTCAGACTCCCATACAACTGGCCGAGCAACTGTTGAATGACCTGGGGATCCCCCCAAAACAGCTGAAGGCAGGACAGCAGCCACACCAACGCTTCTGAAGGGAGAGACATGAAAGCAATCCGAGAGTCCCAAACAATACGCAGCCAGATTCAAACCTGGGATGGTACCAGATGGGACTTCTGCCGGCTCTCCAGGATCCCGAACCCGATGAGCTGGAAAAGGACCACACCCCTGGCGAGCAGACAAGCAGACCGGCTGGGAGCCCACATCAGCCAGTCATCAAGGTAGACCAGAACCCGAACCCCCTAACAGATGCAGACAGGTCACCACGACCATGGTAAGACACGTGAATTTGCGAGGTGCCACATTCAAGTCAAAAGGAAGGCAATGAAAGTGGTAAGTCTGATGCCCTACCACAAAACCCAACCAGTTTCTGAACCTCGGACGAATGGGAACGTGCCGATACTTGTCCCTGAGGTCCAGGGACACCATCCAGGTACCCGGCTTCAACAGAAGCTGGACCTGAGACAGAGTGGTCATCTGAAAGGAGGGGCAAGGAATTCAGGGGCTCAGACAGGACAAGGCTAGAATGAACCGGAGATCCGCACAGTCTCTTTTCGGCACTGGAAACTGCCAGGAAATCCACCTGAGGGATGGGGTCGTTTTGATCACGGTCAAGTGCACCCACTCCAAGATAACCCGATGGAGAGCAGGGTAAGAAGCCTGTCCCGCCAGCCCCGAATTCCCCAAAGGAGGAGCCGCCAACGTGATGGTTTGTAAACAAAGCCATCACAGGCTGGAGGATACAAACCGAAACACCCACGAATTGTGGGACTAGGAGTCAGCAAACATTGCGAGCCTTAATCCCTATTGCCCCATCAATAGGGCGAACCGCAAATGGGTCGACAGCCCTTACGAGAAGCTGGCTGACGAGCAGAGCAATCATCACATTGACCCGATAATGCTGGCTCTGAAGGAAACGCCGGCTCAGAAGCTGGCACCAATGGCCCACCCTGACCTATGGAACCCCAAGTCCCGGAAAGATCCTTCCGAGAAGACCGTGAATGGCCACCCCAGAGAACCAACAAATCCTACATAGGATGACAACTAGATAAAGAAACTGCAGAAAACTGCATGACAGCAGTCTCCATTAACAACAACAGACAATAAGGCAATGAAAACTTAAGAGCCAGGGTGTAAGCAGATCCCAAAGAGTGAGCACAGCCTGTCAGCATGTGAGGTAAGAAGCAAAGAACAGAGACACCGTCTCATTGAGAATCAGTGCTAACAGCTTCAACAGTGCGGCCGACGCCCTAGCCACCGAAGCCAGCGCCCCAGACGAAGGCCCAGCATGCAACACCCCCCACATCCTCCTCAAGCCAGTCCGAGGACAGCGCAAGAAGGGAAAAGAGGTGCAAGACTAAATCCAAATGCCCAAGGTCACACAAGTCCTCAGCAGCCGAAGATGCCGAAATTAAGGGAACTTGCACGTGCAGCTGCACAAAGGCTAACTTCCCAAAGAAGCACGGAGGTGAACAAGCATGCATTAAGGTGCTCAACTTCATCCCCAGGTAAACCTCTTGAATGGTAGAAGTTTCCCCGCTAATCAAGTGTGCGGGTCTGACCAAACCCATTCCACGCCCCCAATGAAAAGAATGGGCAGTCTGCCAGCCAAGAAGACTCGAAAATCACCAAACGCACCCATTACGAGGAAGAACAACCGAACTCTAAGTAGGACTGATCCATAACAGAGGCAGAATCCGGGTCTCGCAGGAGGTAAGCAGCTAGTGCCTCCCGAACCTAATTAGGTGAGATATGAGAGGCAGAAAACCTCCAGAAGGAAGGAGTCGAGGAACCCAAGAGAACCCGGAACCGACCCCGGGGAGGAGCCGACCCCAAACCCTATTTATACAGGCAAGGGGTGGGGGTAAGAAAACCCCTACCACTGCAACAACAACAAGCCCCGCGAAGAGGTCACTAACACCCAAGGGGGAGGGGGGTCAAAGAGACCCAAGCCCCCCCAGGGCAATTCCTCCCCACCCCTGGGTTCCTGCAAATTGGGACCTGGGGCAGAGCAGTTCCCAATACCCTCTACCCCTGAAGAAAAGGCAGAGTACAGAGGAAAGGCAGAAAAGAAGGGGGCCTGCTGGTGGAACTCAGAAGCCTCGGCAGGAGGAACCGACTTCGAATGGCTCCGTCCACAACCCAAATTGGGCAGCCTCCGAAGCTGCCCCGAGTCTCATTACCAATGAAACCCAGCTCTGACTCTGAAACCCTCAGACATTTGGGAGCCAGAAGCAGAGGATGGGGGGAAGGAGGGAGGGGGGGGGGGACAGAACAAACAAGAGGAAAGGACCAGGGAGCAGACGGAACCAAAGTCAAAGTGACTAATGCCCCCAAGTCCGGTCCCTATAACCAAAATGGGGCAGCCTTAGGGCATCCGGATGGGCAACCAACCTAGCACGTTGCAGCAACCTAAACCTAGCAAGCAGTGCGGATGCTGCCTGTACCCGAATATCAATGTTATCAGAATAGGTAAACTGGAGAACATGCAGAGAACACGACTCGCAAGACTCTGGGTCAAAGGTGTTGTTGACCTAACAGGCAGCATGACGGAGTCAAAAGAGGTGACTGTCACCCCGAGACAAGGGCACACAGCAACTTTCAAACTTGCACGAGGTGAGCTGGAACTCGGAAGATGCATCCATAGGTCCACCGAGCCCCGACAGGGCTTTCCAGGGGCCCATAGGCTGATTACTACGGGATGCCCCAGGCAAGGTGTTGCTAACCAGTTAGACCCAAAGCTAACAAGGGGAGATCAAAACACTGAAACCCCTGCGACGTGTACAATCATAGGGGCCTAGCAGAAGGCCACCAAAATACTTTACGTGGTTCTATAGCCACACCAGGCAGACCCCCACCAGGCAAACAAAACAAAAAGTAAAAGAAAAACCCTGCAAAAGTACAATGTCCCCAGAGGAAACAGGAACTGGCCGCTGCATAGGTAAGCTGGCTGTGCAACACCTTGATGCCCCAACCAGCAACAATACCACTCCCTACCCAAAGTCAAACAAGGGCCACAAAACAAAGAATCCCAAAAGCACCAGGGAAGAGAACCCTGACACCTAAGTATAGTACTCACAGGGTATTTCTGGGAAGGCTGCCCTAAGTGCATGCAGACCCGGTACACTTAAGTACACCCGGCCACCACACCACGAACAGCAGAGGAACCACAATGGCAAAACACTGCCAGGAAACTAGGGCCAGAGATGACGACCGCCTTGAATCGCATTAGCCAACAAACTGGAGTTGCTGGGTAGCCTTCCGTGGTAGGTCTGGGGCTCTCCACTTCCCCTCCTGGGGGGGGAGGGCTGTGCAGACGAGCGGCGCGGCAGCAAGGTGTGACATTTGCTTGTTTGTTCCCTTGGGAATTGAGGGAGTTCTGCCTCTCTGTTTGGTTTTCGGTTGCAATTGTCTTACCGTGTGGGGTCTGTTTTTTTATGCCTACCTTTCTGGGTGCCTAACTCCGGTCAATGGCAGATAAGGAAAAACCTCAGCCACAGGTTTTTTTCCAAGGGGCCACTGCTCCTTGTGCCTTTGAGGGGGCCAGGTTCTGGCTCGTGGTCCCTGGTAAGCTGAACTCCATGACTAATGTCCCGGTCTAATGTATCGCATATTAGCCCGATAGCTGCAGGGAGCTGGAGGGGCTCCACACAGAGAGCCAACCAAACCCTAGGAATAGCCAAAACAACCTTTGACTTAAAAAAAGGGTTATTCATCATTATAAATCTTGGGTGCATCCCTATCTGCACTACTGTATCCAAGAATGGAGACTTCATCTTCAGAAGAATATATATCTGCCTTTTCTGTGGGGGAGCCCCACGGCTTCCTGGAGTTTATTGGGCTAATGTATGTTATGTTAGAGCGGGACATTAGCTATGGAGTTCAGACCTACCAGGGACCAGCGTCAGAACCTGGCCCCTTCAGAGAGGTTTCAGGGAGCAATGGCCCTGGAAAACCCCATTATTGTTGGGGGTTTTCCTTATCTACCATCGACCGGGGTCAGGTACCCAGAAAGTAGGCATAACAAAACAAACCCCACATGGTAAAAACTACAACAAAAACCGAACAGAGAGAGGTAGAAACTCCCTACATCCCAAAGAAACAATCAAACAATCAATTTACTGCCGCACTGGTCGTCTGCACAGCCCTCTCCTACCCGGGAGGGGGGGGGGGGCCCCCGGATTCACCACGCCGGCTGCCTTAGTCGTTCGTAGTAGTGTCAACCGGGATAGACGCTTCTCTGGCCTCAAATTCCTGGGCGGTGTGTTTGCCTCGTGTGGCGTTCTCTGCTGTCTTTGTGTGGTGTGCGGTGGCCAGGAGTACCTCATCAGTGCCAGGCTGCATGCACTTAGGTGCTTCTTCCCTAGGCGCCCTGTGAGTACTGCCCTTGCGTGTCACGGTTATCTTCCCTGGGGCGTTAGGAACTGCTCCGTAGGGGTTCTTGCTGCTCGGCCTTTGCCTCGCCCTTGGGCCAGCTGGGGCTTGGGGCCCTTGTTTGACTTGGGTAGGAAGTGGTGTTGTGCTGGTTAGGGCGTCAAGGTGTTGCACGACTGCCACCTAAGCAGCGACCGATTCCTGTTGCCTCTGGGGACGGTGTACTTTTGCAAGGTTTTTCTTTTGTTTTGTTTTTGTTTGCCTGGTGGAGGTTCTGCCTCGTGGGTCTATAGTTCCTCTGATATTGTTTTGGTGGCCCTCTGCTAGGCCCCCGTGCTTCTACACGTCCCAGGGGGATTTTCAGTGTTATCATCTACCCTTGTTTGTTTGGGTTTCTTAACCGGTTAGCAACACCTTGCCCGGGCTTCCCGTAGTTGTTACCCTACGGGCTCTGGAAACCCCTGTCGGGGCTGGGGACCCATGAATGTGTCTCCCGAGTTCCATCCTGCCTTGTGCGGGTTTGAAGGTTGCAGTGTGCCCTTGTCTCAGGATGAGAGTCACCTGTTTTGCCTCCGTCATGCTGCCTGTTGGGTCAACGACACTTTTGACCTGGAGTCTTGCGAGTCATGTTCTCTGCTTGTGCTCCAGTTTTACTCTGAGGATGTTCCTGTTAGGGTACAGGCAGCATCAGCGTTGCATGTTAGGTTTAGGTTATTGCAACATGCTAGGTTGGTTTCCACCTGGATGCCCCGGGCTGCCCTGTTTGGTTTTAGGGACCCTGACCTGGGGTCGTTAGTCGCTTTGGCTTGGCTCCTGCTGCGCCCCCTGGTCCTTCCCCTGTGGTTCTTCCTGTACCTCCCCCCCCTGTGTCTGGTTCGAAACGTCTGAGGATTTCGGTCTCGGCACAGGTTTAGTTGGTAATGAGAATCGGGCTGCCTCGAGGGCTAGGGCTGCCCCATCCTTGTCGAGGACGGAGGCATTTGAGCCAGTTCCTCCTGCCGAGGCTTCTGGTCCCACCAGCAGACACCCTTCTGTCTGCCTTCCCTTGGACTCTGCCTTTTCTTCAGGGGTAGAAGGTTTGGAGGACGGCTCTGCCCCGGGTCCCGACGTGGGGGATCCTGGGGATGGGGACGAGTCAACCTTGGGGCCTTGGGCCCCTTTGACCCCGCTTGGGTGCTTTGCCTTCATTGCGGGGCTTATTGTTGCAGGGGGAGGGATTTTCTTACCCCCCTTCC